>OX371222.1:0-16554 GCA_947310845.1 Yponomeuta plumbellus | reverse complement strand
TATTAACTATAATAATAATATTATATATAATATAACTCATAAAATAAATCTAAATAAATAAATTTTAAAATTATTTATTTGTAAAACTTGATAAATAATAGAATAATTTTTAATAATTTTATAAATTCCTTGACCTCTATAAAATTCTCTTCATCCTATATCTATATTTTTATATAAATTAAAACTAAAATTTAAAAAATAATAATTTAATCCATATGTAGATAAATTTGGTATAAATCATATTAAAGATAAAAAATTTCTTAATTCATATATATATATTATTTTACTTAAAGAATAAATTTTTATATTTCTAATAAAAAATCCTATAATTCCCCCTAAAATACTTACATAAATTACTATAAATTTTATATTAAAAGATAAATAAATTATATAAGGTTTACTAAATATTAGCCACATTAATATTCTTCCTATAATTAATCTTATAAATAATAAAATAAATATACTTTTTATTATAATATAATCTTCTTCGAATAAATTAAAAATAGAAATTATATTTAAATCATTTATTATAGTGTAAAATAATATTCGAATTGTATAAAATATAGTTAAACCTGTTGAAATAAAATATAAAAAATAAATTATCAAATTTAAATTTCTTATGCTTACTATTTCTAAAATTAAATCTTTAGAATAAAATCCAGCTAAAAAAGGAATTCCACATAAAGCTATATTAGAAATATTTAAACATAATGAAGTTAAAGGAATAAAATTTCTTATCCCCCCTATAAAACGAATATCTTGAATATCTATCATTATATGAATAATAACTCCCGCACACATAAATAATAAAGCTTTAAATATAGCATGAGTTAATAAATGAAAAAAAGCTAATTTAGGAAACCCCATTCTTAAAATTCTTATTATTAATCCTAATTGACTTAAAGTAGATAAAGCAATAATTTTTTTTAAATCAAATTCATAATTAGCCGAAATTCCTGCTATAAATATTGTTAATCCAGAAATAATTAATAAATAATCAAAAAAAATTGTATTATATATAAGTTCATTAAATCGAATTAATAAATAAACTCCAGCTGTAACAAGAGTTGATGAATGAACTAAAGCTGAAACAGGTGTAGGAGCTGCTATAGCAGCTGGCAATCAAGATCTAAAAGGAATTTGAGCTCTTTTAGTTATAGCTGCTATAATAATTATAATTCTTACTATTTTTATAGTAAAATCATTTTTTATAAAATTTATATAAAAAATATAATTTCATCTTCCATAATTCAATAATCAAGTAATAACTATTAAAATAAATACATCACCAATTCGATTTGAAAGAGCAGTTAATATCCCAGCATTATAAGACTTAATATTTTGATAATAAATTACTAAACAATAAGAAACTAAACCTAACCCATCTCATCCTAATAAAATTCTAATTAAATTTGGTCTAATAATTAATATTATTATTGATAAAACAAATAATAAAACTAAAATAATAAATCGAGATAAATTATTTTCAGACTTTATATAACTTTTTCTATAATAAATTACTACTGAAGAAATTAAACTTACAAATCTTATAAATAAAAATGATATCCAATCTAATAAAATTGATATAATAATTATACAAGAATTAAATGAAATTAATTCTCACTCCAAAAAAATTACTAAATCATTTATAATAAAATAATTAAATATTAAAAAATTAATTATTCTAAAATTTAATAAAAAAAAAAATCTTAAAAAACAAATTATATTTTTAATAACTTAAAATAATGTCTAAATTATATTTTTGATACCACAAATCAATATTTTATATTAAATTATTTAAGTAAAATCAAATTATTAAATAATCAACTTTAAAAATAATAATATTTAAAGGTAATCAATGCAATAATAAAATTAAATATTCTCGAGATACTCCAGTATAAAATCTATAAATTCCATAATTAATTTTCCCATGTTGAGTAAATGAATATAAATATAAACTATAACCAGCACTAAAAAATGAAATTAATATTAATATAAATATTGAAATTCAAGATCATCTAATTAATCTATTAATTAAACTAATTTCTCCTAATAAATTTAAAGAAGGAGGGGCAGATATATTAGAAGATAAAAGTAAAAATCACCATATTCTTAAAGAAGGTATAAAATTTATTATTCCTTTATTAAAATATAAACTTCGTCTATGTAATCGTTCATAATTAATATTAGCTAAACAAAATATCCCTGATGAACATAAACCATGACCAATTATTAAAATATAAGAACCAATAAACCCTCAATAATTTATAATAAAAATTCCTGAAATTACAATTCTTATATGAGCAACTGAAGAATAAGCAATTAAAGATTTAATATCAACTTGACAAAAACATATTAATCTTACATAAAAACCCCCAACTAATCTTAAAATAATTCAAATATAATTTATTTTTAAATTAATTTCTTGTAAAAAAATTAAAACTCGTAATAAACCATAACCCCCTAATTTTAATATAATACCAGCTAAAATTATAGAACCAGATACTGGAGCTTCAACATGAGCCTTAGGTAGTCATAAATGAACAAAATATATAGGTATTTTAACTAAAAAAGCTAAAATTATAGATAAATAAAGAAAAATTATATTAAAATTATAAAATTTTATTATATAAAAATTTAAAAAATTTATATTTTTATATAAATAAAAAATCCCTATTAATAAAGGTAAAGAACCAAATAAAGTATAAAATAAAATGTAAATACCTGATTGAATTCGTTCTGGCTGATATCCTCAACCAATAATTAAAAATAAAGTTGGAATTAATCTACCTTCAAAAAAAAAATAAAATATAAATATATTTAAAGAACTAAATGTTAAATATAACATAATTAATAAAAATATAATATTAAAAAGAAAAAATTTTTCATAATAATTTATTTTATATAAGTTTTCTCTTGATATAATTATTATAATACAAATTCAAATTCTTAATATAATTAAACCAAATGATAGTATATCACATCCTAACATATAACTTAAATTAAAATTAAATCCAATTATAATAAACTCGAATATAAATAATATAAATAATAATAATAATAATATTTGAACCAATCAAAATATTTTTTTTAAAAAACATAAAGGAATTATAAATAATATTATAAATAAAAATTTTATCATTTATAATAAATTAAAACTTTGAAAATAATCATTTCCATGAGTACGAATTATAGAAATTAAAATAGATAACCCCAAAGCTCCCTCACATACAGTAAAAACTAAAAAAACCATTAATATATATATGTTAAAAGAAAAAAAATTTAATATAAAAGTTATAAAAAAAAAAATTCTTAAAACAATAAACTCTAATCTTAATAAAACTACTAATAAATGTTTTTGTTTAGAAACAAAAATTATATTTCCAATAAAAAATATAATAAAAAAAATTATTCAACTCATAATTATCATTAGTTTAAGTTTTTATAGTTTATAAAAAACATTGGTCTTGTAAATCAAAAAAAAGAAAATTTCTTTAAAAACTTCAAAGAAAAAGATAAATCTTTATCTATAATTTCCAAAATTATAATTTTAATTAAACTATTCTTTGATATTATAAAAATTTTTATTTATATATTAATAACTTTTTTTACTTTAATTATATATTTTTTAAATAATCCTTTAAGAATAGGACTAATAATTTTAATTCAAACTTTTTTAACATGTATTATTAGAGGAATAATAATTAATACTTATTGATTTTCATATATTTTATTTTTAACTTTTTTAGGGGGACTTTTAGTATTATTTTTATATGTGTCAAGAATTGCATCCAATGAAATTTTTTCTACTTCTTTAAATAAAATTTTATTAATTTTTATAATTATATTATTATTATTATTAATTTCTATTTTTAATTACAAGAATATAAATTGATTAAATATAAATTTTAATGAAGAAATAAATCAATTTTTTAATAAATTTATATTTTTTAATAATGAAAATAAAATTAATTTATCAAAATTATACAATAAACAAACTTTTTTACTAATATTAATAATAATTTTATATCTATTTATCACATTAGTAGCTGTAATTAAAATTACCAATATTTTTTATGGCCCAATTCGATCAAGAAATTATTAACTAATGATAAATAAATTTTATCCAATTCGGAAATTTCACCCAATTATTAAAATTATTAATAGATCATTAATTGATTTACCGTCCCCATCTAATATTTCAGCTTGATGAAATTTTGGATCATTATTAGGATTATGTTTAATAATTCAAATTATAACAGGTTTATTTTTAACAATATATTATACTGCTAATATCGAATTAGCTTTTTATAGAGTTAATTATATTTGTCGAAATGTAAATTATGGTTGATTAATTCGTACAATTCATGCAAATGGAGCTTCCTTTTTTTTTATTTGTGTATATTTTCATATTGGACGAGGAATTTACTATGAATCTTTTAATTTAAAATACACTTGATTAATTGGTGTAATTATCTTATTTTTATTAATAGCAACAGCTTTTATAGGTTATGTTTTACCTTGAGGTCAAATATCATTTTGAGGAGCTACTGTAATTACAAACTTATTATCTGCTATTCCTTACTTAGGGAATATATTAGTAAATTGAATTTGAGGAGGATTTGCAGTTGATAATGCTACCTTAACTCGATTTTATACTTTCCATTTTTTACTACCTTTTATAATTGCTATAATAACTATAATTCACTTATTATTTTTACACCAAACTGGATCTAATAATCCTTTAGGTACTAATAGAAATTTAGATAAAATTCCTTTTAATCCTTTTTTTTCATTAAAAGATTTATTTGGCTTTATTATAATATTAACAATATTAATTATATTAACTTTAATTAATCCTAATTTATTAGGGGACCCTGATAATTTTACTCCTGCTAATCCTTTAGTAACTCCTATTCATATCCAACCTGAATGATATTTTTTATTTGCTTATGCTATTCTACGATCAATCCCTAATAAATTAGGAGGTGTAATTGCCTTACTAATATCTATTATAATTTTAATAATTTTACCATTTACTTTTATAAAAAAAATTCAAGGAAATCAATTTTACCCAATTAATCAAATATTATTTTGATTTTTAATTATAACTATTATTTTATTAACTTGAATTGGAGCTCGACCAGTAGAAATCCCTTATATTATTACAGGCCAAATATTAACAATCTTATATTTTTCTTATTACCTATTAAATCCATTATTAGGTAAATTATGAGATAATATTATTTTTTCTAATAAATAATTAATGAGCTTGATATAAGCATTTGTTTTGAAAACTTAAGAAAGAATATAAAATTCTATTAATTTATACTAAATACAAATAATAATAATAATAATTATATAATATAATATAATATAATATAATATAATATAATATAATATAATATAATATAATATAATATAATATAATATAATATAATATAATATAATATAATATAATATAATATAATATAATATAATATAATATAATATAATATAATATAATATAATATAATATAATATAATATAATATAATATAATAAATTAATTAATTATTTAAAAAAATTTTTAAACCAATATAAAAAATTAAAAAATTTAAAGAAATAGGTAAATAATTCTTTCAAGCCAAATATATTAATTTATCATAACGATAACGAGGTAAAGTACCTCGAACTCAAATAAAAACAAAAGATAAGAAAACTAACTTTAAATAAAATAAAAAATTTAATATAAAACCTCCTAAAAAAAAAATTGAATAAATTAAACTTATAAATAAAATAGAAGAATATTCAGCTAAAAAAATTAAAGCAAATCCACCTCTTCTATATTCAATATTAAACCCTGAAACTAATTCTCTTTCACCTTCTGCAAAATCAAACGGAGTACGATTAGTTTCTGCTAATCTTGATGAAAGCCAACATAAAGATAAAGGCATTATTAAAAATATAAACCATATATAATTCTGATAAATATTAAATTTTATTAAATTAAATTCTATAATCATAACAATTCTAGATAATATAATTAATGCTAATCTAACTTCATAAGAAATTGTCTGAGCTACTGCTCGTAAACCCCCTAATAAAGAATATCTTGAATTTGAAGATCACCCAGCAATTATAACTGTATAAACTCCTAAACTAGTACAACAAAAAAAAAATAATAAACCTAAATTAAAATTAATAAAATTAATATAATAAGGTATTATTATTCATAAAATTAATGATAAACAAAAAGCTACAATAGGTGAATAATAATATATTAAATAATTTGAAAATAAAGGATAAGTAATTTCTTTACAAAATAATTTAACAGCATCAGAAAAAGGTTGTAAAATTCCTATAAATCCTAATTTATTAGGCCCTTTTCGAATTTGAATATACCCTAATAATTTTCGCTCTAATAAAGTTAAATAAGCCACACCAATCAATACCCCAATTATCAAAATTAAACCCCCTAAAAATACTATTATATAATCCTTTAAAATCATTTACTATCTATATAAACAAATTTATATATAAATGACTTCTAAAACCATCACATTTTTCTGTCAAAATAGTTTTAAATATTTATATATTATATATATATATATATATTAATAATCTAAATTATTAAATTTCTTTTATTAAAATTATTTTTAATATTTAATCCTTTCGTACTAAAATATTATATTTATTTAAAGATAGAAACCAACCTGGCTCACACCGGTTTGAACTCAGATCATGTAAGATTTTAATGATCGAACAGATCAAAATTTTAAACATTTGCATTTAAATTTTATCTTAATCCAACATCGAGGTCGCAAACTTTTTTTTTTATAAGAACTAAAAAAAAAAATTACGCTGTTATCCCTAAGGTAATTTAATCTTATAATCAATCAAACTTGGATCATATAATCAATTATTTATGTTTATAAGTATTATTTATAAAAAAAGTTTAATTAATTTTTCTATCACCCCAATAAAATAAATATATAATTTTTAATTAAATATTTATATATAATTTTAATTTATAATATTTATCAAACTCTATAGGGTCTTCTCGTCTTTTAAAATTATTTTAACTTTTTAAATAAAAAATTAAATTTTATAAATTTATTTAGAGACAGTTTATATTTTATCCGATCATTCATTCTAGTCATCAATTAAAAGACTAATGATTATGCTACCTTTGTACAGTCAATATACTGCAGCCCTTCAATTATAAAATCAGTGGGCAGACCAGACTTTAAATTATAATCAAAAAGACATGTTTTTGATAAACAGGTAAATATAAATTTTTGCCGAATTCCTTTATATAAATTAAAATTAAATTTTAATTTTAAATAAATTATATACTAATTTTATCATTATATTATTATTATTTATATTAAAAAATTTTTTTTTATAAAAAATTAAATTTTATTTAAATTTTATTTTATTTAAAATTATTTATAAAAAATTAAAAATTTTTAAAAATTTAAATTATAAAAGTTTTAAATAAATCTAATATATAATTATAAAAATTTATTTTAAAGATTATCCCCTAAAATATTAAATAAATTTTTATAATTATTAAAAAAATTAATAATATAATAAAATTTTATTTAAATTAAATTTTTTTCTAAAAAAACTAGATATATTAAAAAACGATTAACATTTCATTTCAAATTAATTATTAAAAATATTTATACAACAATAATTTTTATAATTAATTATCTCTTTTTAATTCGAGAATTTTACATATAAATAAAATTTTTTTAATAAACTCTGATACACAAGATACATTAAAATAAAATTACTTTTTTTCAATTTTTTTTTCAATTTTTCAATTTTCTAATACTATACTAATTTACTATAAAATTTTTAATTATTTCTCTAAATAATACTTTAACCCCCTAAAATATATTTAAATTAAAATTATTTTTATTAATTTTATATTATTAATTAAATTTTTATTTTTAAATTAATTGATTTAACAATTTCTTTTCAATGTAAATGAAATACTTAATTAAGCTATAATTTATCTTTCTAGGAACACTTTCCAGTACCCCTACTTTGTTACGACTTATTCCAATTTATTAATGAAAGCGACGGGCAATATGTACATATTTTAATTTTTAATCATTTTATTAAATTAAATAAAATTACTTTTAAATCCACTTTCATTAAATTATTACAAATTTAAATTTATTTAAATAAATTTATTGTAATCCATTATATTCTTATTTATAAACTGCATCTTGATCTGATTTATATTTATATAAAAATTTTAAAATATTATTATTTTTAAAAAATATTTTTAAAACAACGATATACAAATTAATAAAATAAGTAAATTTATTCGTGGATTATCAATTAATAAACAGATTCCTCTAAATAAACTAAAATACCGCCAATTTATTTAAGTTTCAATAAATAACTAATTACTATTTTAGTATAAAATTTAATTTTTAATAATAGGGTATCTAATCCTAGTTTATTACAAAATTTATAAATTCATAAAAATTAAAATATAAATAAATTAAAATATCACTTAATAATTTATATTTTATTTTAAATTAAACAATTATATTAATTTATTACACTAATAAAATTTATTTTATTTTTTGTATAACCGCAACTGCTGGCACAAAATTAGTTAATAATTTTTAAATTACTAAATCATAATTTCTTATATATTTAATATTAATTACTACAAAATAATTATTTTTAAAATAAATTAATTTATATACTAAAATTTATATGTAAAATAAATTTATAATAAATTTTTCAAATCATAAAATTTTTATTTATATATATAATTAATTATACAGATTTTTTTTTTTTTTTTTTATATTGAAATATTTATATTATAATTAAAATTTATTATTATATAAATATTTTAATATATATATATAAAATATAATTTATAAAATAATTAATATAATTTATTAAAATTTTAATATTTTCTATCTCTTTTTTTTTATAATATGATTATAAAAACAAAATTGCTATATAAATTTTTATAATTTAATAGATATATAAATAATTATAAATATATTATAATTAAAATTTATTATTATATAAATATTTTAATATATATAAAATATAATTTATAAAATAATTAATATAATTTATTAAAATTTTAATATTTTCTATCTCTTTTTTTTTATAATATGATTATAAAAACAAAATTGCTATATAAATTTTTATAATTTAATAGATATATAAATAATTATAAATATACTATAATTAAAATTTATTATTATATAAATATTTTAATATATATAAAATATAATTTATAAAATAATTAATATAATTTATTAAAATTTTAATATTTTCTATCTCTTTTTTTTTATAATATGATTATAAAAACAAAATTGCTATATAAATTTTTATAATTTAATAGATATATAAATAATTATAAATATACTATAATTAAAATTTATTATTATATAAATATTTTAATATATATAAAATATAATTTATAAAATAATTAATATAATTTATTAAAATTTTAATATTTTCTATCTCTTTTTTTTTATAATATGATTATAAAAACAAAATTGCTATATAAATTTTTATAATTTAATAGATATATAAATAATTATAAATATACTATAATTAAAATTTATTATTATATAAATATTTTAATATATATAAAATATAATTTATAAAATAATTAATATAATTTATTAAAATTTTAATATTTTCTATCTCTTTTTTTTTATAATATGATTATAAAAACAAAATTGCTATATAAATTTTTATAATTTAATAGATATATAAATAATTATAAATATACTATAATTAAAATTTATTATTATATAAATATTTTAATATATATAAAATATAATTTATAAAATAATTAATATAATTTATTAAAATTTTAATATTTTCTATCTCTTTTTTTTTATAATATGATTATAAAAACAAAATTGCTATATAAATTTTTATAATTTAATAGATATATAAATAATTATAAATATATTATAATTAAAATTTATTATTATATAAATATTTTAATATATATAAAATATAATTTATAAAATAATTAATATAATTTATTAAAATTTTAATATTTTCTATCTCTTTTTTTTTATAATATGATTATAAAAACAAAATTGCTATATAAATTTTTATAATTTAATAGATATATAAATAATTATAAATATATTATAATTAAAATTATATAATTTAAAAATAATTAATAAATATAATTATAATAAATTCTAAACCATTTTAAATAATTTATTATATAAATAAATAAATTAAAAATAAGCTAAACAAAGCTTTTGGGTTCATACCCCAAATATAAAGATTAATCTTTTTTTTAAAAATAAAGTGCCTGAAAAAGGATTACTCTGATAGAGTAAATCATGTAGATTAACTACCTTTATTATATTTTATAGAATTAAACTATATCTAATAGAATCAAAATCTATTGTGCATCATACACTAAAATATAAAAAAATAAATTTTTAATTTATTAAAAGAAATTTCTTTATTTTAAATTATTCATAATTTTAATTCTAATAAAATATTTTTTTTTTTTTCTTTATTTTTCAGAACATTAATTTCTATTTCATCTAATACTTGATTAGGATGCTGAATTGGATTAGAAATTAATTTACTTAGATTTATCCCCCTTATTTCTAATGTAAATAATTTAATATCCTCAGAAGCTTCTTTAAAATATTTTCTAATTCAATCTATTGCTTCAATTAATTTAATATTTATTATTTTAATAAAAATAATTTTATTAATAAATTTTGAATGAAATAATATATTTTCAATTTCATTAAATTTACCATTATTAATAAAAATAGGATCTGCTCCTTTCCATTTTTGATTTCCTAATGTAATAGAAGGTTTATCTTGAATAAATTGTTTTATCTTAATAACATGACAAAAAATTTCTCCTATAATTTTAATTTCTTATTATTATAATTTTAATTTTTTAATTTTTATTTTAATTTTAAATATATTAATAAGTATTTTAGGAGGAATAAATCAAACCTCTTTACGAAAATTATTAGCATTTTCTTCAATTAATAATATTAGATGAATATTAATTGCTATTATGATTAGAGAAAATTTATGATTAATTTACTTTTTTATTTATTCATTTTTAAATATATTAATATGTTATATATTTTTCTTATTTAATATTTTTTATTTCAATCAAATATTTTTTTGTAATATAAAAAATATATTAAAATTATATTTATTTTTAAATTTATTATCTTTAGGTGGTTTACCCCCCTTTTTAGGATTTTTTCCTAAATGAATTATTTTAAATTTTTTAATAATTAACAATTATGTAATATTAACTTTTATCTTTATTATAAGAAGATTAATAATATTATTTTTTTATATTCGAATTACTTACTCATCATTTTTATATAACTATTTAAAATTAAAATGATTTAAAATAAAATATAAAAATAATTATTTATATTTTTTAAACATTATATTTCCATTATCTTTATTTGGAATTCCTCTTAGAACCTTTTTTTACCTTTAAGGTTTTAAGTTAAATTAAACTAATAATCTTCAAAATTATTTATAAAGTAAATATCTTTAAGCCTTAGTAAATTATACTCCTTAAAATTTGCAATTTTATATCATTTAAAATGAATATAAGACTAAATTTTTTTATTAATAAAAGAGTTATAACTTTACTCGTAAATAAATTTACAATTTATCGCTTAATCTCAGCCATTTTATTAGCGAAAATGATTATTCTCAACAAATCATAAAGATATTGGAACATTATATTTTATTTTTGGTATTTGATCAGGAATAGTAGGAACTTCTTTAAGATTATTAATTCGAGCTGAATTAGGAAACCCAGGTTCATTAATTGGAGATGATCAAATTTATAATACTATTGTTACAGCTCATGCATTTATTATAATTTTTTTTATAGTAATACCAATTATAATTGGAGGATTTGGAAATTGATTAGTTCCTTTAATATTAGGAGCCCCTGATATAGCTTTCCCTCGAATAAATAATATAAGATTTTGATTACTTCCCCCTTCATTAACTTTATTAATTTCAAGAAGAATTGTTGAAAACGGGGCTGGAACAGGTTGAACTGTTTATCCCCCTTTATCATCTAATATTGCTCACAGAGGGAGATCTGTAGATTTAGCAATTTTTTCTTTACATTTAGCAGGTATTTCTTCTATTTTAGGAGCAATTAATTTTATTACAACTATTATTAATATAAAAAGAAATGGAATATCATTTGATCAAATACCATTATTTGTATGAGCTGTAGGAATTACAGCTTTACTATTACTATTATCTTTACCTGTTTTAGCCGGTGCTATTACTATATTATTAACAGATCGAAATTTAAATACCTCTTTTTTTGATCCTGCCGGAGGAGGAGACCCAATTTTATATCAACATTTATTTTGATTTTTCGGACATCCTGAAGTATATATTTTAATTTTACCTGGATTTGGAATAATTTCACATATTATCTCCCAAGAAAGAGGAAAAAAGGAAACATTTGGTAATTTAGGAATAATTTATGCTATAATAGCAATTGGATTATTAGGATTTGTTGTTTGAGCTCATCATATATTTACAGTAGGAATAGATATTGATACTCGAGCTTACTTTACTTCAGCAACTATAATTATTGCTGTACCAACAGGAATTAAAATTTTTAGTTGATTAGCAACTTTACATGGAAGCCAAATTAATTATAGTCCTTCAATTTTATGAAGATTAGGTTTTGTATTTTTATTTACAGTAGGAGGATTAACAGGTGTAATTTTAGCTAACTCTTCAATTGATCTATCATTACATGATACTTACTATGTAGTAGCTCATTTTCATTATGTATTATCTATAGGAGCTGTATTTGCTATTATAGCAGGATTTATTCATTGATTTCCTTTATTTACAGGATTAACGTTAAACCCTTTTTTTTTAAAAATTCAATTTTTAACAATATTTATTGGAGTAAATTTAACATTTTTTCCTCAACATTTTTTAGGTTTAGCTGGTATACCCCGTCGATACTCTGATTACCCCGATGCTTATATTTGCTGAAATATTATCTCTTCTTTAGGATCATATATTTCATTTTTAGCAATTATAATAATATTAATTATTATCTGAGAATCTTTTATTTATCAACGTATAATTTTATTTTCAATAAATATATCTTCTTCTATTGAATGACTTCAAAAATTTCCACCATCAGAACATTCATATAATGAACTTCCTATTTTAAGAAATTTCTAATATGGCAGATTATATGTAATGGATTTAAACCCCATTTATAAAGGTTTATCCTTTTTTTAGAAATGGCAACATGAACTAATTTAAATTTACAAAATAGTGCCTCTCCTTTAATAGAACAAATTATTTTTTTCCATGACCACACATTAATTATTTTAATTATAATTACAATTTTAGTTGGATATTTAATAATCAATCTTTTTTTTAATAAATATACTAATCGATTTTTATTAGAAGGACAAATAATTGAATTAATTTGAACAATTCTACCTGCTATTACTTTAATTTTTATTGCTCTTCCATCATTACGCTTATTATATTTATTAGATGAACTTAATAATCCTTTAATCACATTAAAATCTATTGGCCATCAATGATACTGAAGATATGAATATTCAGATTTTAATAATATTCAATTTGATTCTTATATAATCCCAAGAAACGAAATAAATATAAATAATTTTTCGATTATTAGATGTAGATAATCGAATTATTTTACCTATAAATAATCAAATTCGAATTATAGTAACTGCAACAGATGTTATTCACTCTTGAACGGTTCCTTCTTTAGGAGTTAAAATTGATGCTAATCCAGGACGTTTAAATCAAACAAATTTTTTTATTAATCGACCTGGATTATTTTTTGGACAATGTTCTGAAATTTGTGGTGCAAATCATAGATTTATACCTATTGTAATTGAAAGAATTTCAATTAATAATTTTATTAAATGAATTAATAATTATTCGTCATTAGATGACTGAAAGCAAGTACTGGTCTCTTAAACCATTTTATAGTAATTTAGCAATTACTTCTAATGAAAGAATTAGTTAATTTATAACATAAAAATGTCAAATTTAAATTATTACAATGTAATATTCTTTTATTCCTCAAATAATACCTATGAATTGAATTTTTTCTTTTTTATTATTTATTATAATTTTTATTATTTTTAATATATTTAATTACTATTCATATAATATTATACTTAAAAATAAAAATTTATATTTAAATAAATCTAATAAAATAAATTGAAAATGATAACAAATTTATTTTCAGTATTTGATCCAACAACAAATATTTTTAATTTTTCTTTAAATTGATTAAGAACTTTATTAGGACTTTTATTTTTACCTTATTATTTTTGATTAACCCCTAATCGACATATAATTTTTTGAAATTTTATTATAAATAAACTTCACAATGAATTTAAAATTTTATTAGGTAATAAAAGATTAAATGGAACTACATTTATTTTTATTTCTTTATTTTCATTTATTATATTTAATAACTTTTTAGGAATTTTTCCTTATATTTTTACTAGAACTAGCCATTTAAATTTAACTTTATCATTATCATTACCTTTATGATTAAGATTTATATTTTATGGGTGAATTAATAATACACAACACATATTTAGCCATTTAATTCCCCAAGGTACTCCTTGGATTTTAATACCTTTCATAGTATTAATTGAAACAATTAGAAATATTATTCGCCCTAGAACACTAGCTGTTCGACTTACTGCTAATATAATTGCAGGACATTTATTAATAACATTACTAGGAAACACAGGACCAAATTTTCCTTCATCATTAATTTTATTTTTTAATTTTTATTCAAATTTTATTATTAATTCTTGAATCAGCTGTTGCTATTATTCAATCTTACGTAATTGCAATTTTAAGAACTTTATATTCTAGTGAAGTAAATTAATGATAAATTTACACAATAATCATCCTTACCATTTAGTTGATTATAGCCCTTGGCCTTTAACAGGGGCTATTGGAACTTTAAACACTAGTTACAGGACTAGTAAAATGATTTCATAATTTTAATATAAATTTACTAATCTTAGGATATATTATTACATTATTAACTATATTTCAATGATGACGAGATATTTGTCGAGAGGGAACATATCAAGGTAAACATACAATTTTAGTTTCTAAAGGACTTCGATGAGGAATAATTTTTATTCATTATTTCTGAAGTATTTTTTTTTTTATCTTTTTTTTGAGCATTTTTTCACAGAAGATTATCACCTAATATTGAAATTGGAGCTATTTGACCCCCAAAAGGAATTATTACTTTTAATCCTTTTGAAATCCCTTTATTAAATACTATTATTTTAATTACTTCAGGAATTACTGTTACTTGATCTCACCATAGATTAATAGAAAATAATTTTACACAAACATCTCAAAGATTATTCTTAACAATTATTTTAGGAATTTATTTTTCTATTCTTCAAGCTTATGAATATTATGAAGCATCTTTTTCTATTTCAGATAGAATTTATGGATCAACATTTTTTATGGCTACAGGATTCCATGGATTACATGTTATTATTGGAACTACATTTTTATTAATTTGTTTAATTCGTCATATTAAAAATCACTTTTCAATAAATCATCATTTTGGATTTGAAGCTGCAGCATGATATTGACATTTCGTGGATGTAGTATGATTATTTTTATACATTAGAATTTATTGGTGAGGATATTAATTATTTATATAATATATTTAGTATATTTGATTTCCAATCAAAAAGTTTAAAAATTTTAATATAAATAATCATTATTATAATAATTTTACTATTAATTTTTATTTTTATTGCTAATATTATAATATTTTTATCAATAATTTTATCAAAAAAATCTAATATAGACCGAGAAAAATGTTCACCTTTTGAATGCGGATTTGACCCAAAATCATCAGCTCGTATACCTTTTTCTCTTCATTTTTTTATAATTACAGTAATTTTTTTAATTTTTGATGTTGAAATTGCTTTAATTTTTCCTATAATTGTAAACTTTAAAATAGTAAATATTTTTTTATGAACTAAAATCAGAATAATATTCTTAATTATTTTATTAATAGGTTTATACCATGAATGAAACCAAAATATACTACAATGAACAAATTAATTTAAATTAGGATTATAGTTTAAATAAAACATTTGATTTGCATTCAAAAATTATTGAATTCAATTTATCTTAAATAAGAAGCAATTTATATGCATTTAATTTCGACTTAAAAGAAAGAGAAATAATCTCCTTATTTAAAATTAATTGAAACCAAATAGAGGTATATCACTGTTAATGATAAAATTGAATTTTTATTCCAATTAGAAATATAAAGAATAAAATTAAGCTGCTAACTTAATTTTTAGTGGTTAAATTCCATTAATATTTCTATTTATATAGTTTAAATAATAAAACATTACATTTTCAATGTAAAAATAAAATTAATATTTTTATAAATTATTTAAAGATTAAAAATCTCCTTAATATCTTCAATATTATACTCTTTATAAGCTATTTAAAT
>CAMZJP010000018.1:0-13133 GCA_947310845.1 Yponomeuta plumbellus | reverse complement strand
TTATGTTTTGAAGTGCACAAATTACTAATCGGTGTCAGATTAACGTGTGTCGTCTTGCGCTTCATTTGTTTTTGTTATGATTGTGTGGTTTTGTGCTCATAATAATCTATGGTGACGTTAAAATGACAAGTAAAGCAAGAAACGTTCGAGCTAAGAGAATATTGAACATGGTTGACGGTAAGTGGTAAGATTTCATTTGAATGATAATACGAATTGCATTTGAATGATAATACGAAATAAGGTAGCTGCATACCTAATTTGGTACAGTGGGCGCCATATCAACCCACTAGTAGGTTGATCTGGCGCGTAGGTACTGTACCTATCATCGAACATTTTACTTAGTAATGTATAGTACGGTCGAGTGCACATCAACCTTTACAAGCCTGCACTTTAAACCGTTTATTTTGCAACAACAATGTAAAGATTGATCTGCCGTTGACTGTACCTACCTACTCCCCTTCGAGTGTAGTTTAACCTAAGAAAGTGAGTTAGTTATATTATAATTATTCATTTTTGTTTTAGATGGAGTGCTACAGTTTTCTAGTAATAGAGTTACTGAAAACACAGAAGAAGCCACACTTTTGAAGACTACGGAGGACGAAAAGATCACTGAATCTCATAGTCCGACTCTACAATGTCTGTCTGCCAACATCGATATAGAATCAGATTTATTGCGATCCCCGTCGACTTTTTCTTATGAATTTGCCATATTTGAAAATATCGATTTTGTGGCTTCTCCAGCTATAGTATTCAATACACCACGTCAACGAAAGCGTAACTTGGAAGATATTGCACTTGTTGAAGCAATACAGTATTATGATGATGGTGAATTGATTGATGCTATAGTAGACGATACACCGACGGTACAAGTAATCGGACAAGTAGAAGTAGCAGAAACGTGCGACAAGAATACCCCACATGAAGAAGAATTGCAATACATGACACTTGAAACAGTACGCCAAGAAGACTTAATAATTAACGAAATCCATTCACTACACCGGTTGAAAATACTGATCCTAATATTTTGTTATTGCAATGTGAACAAACTGACGCAGACACAAATGGCCAGAGTGATGATGTAATAACTTTACCTCTAGATGCAGATATCCTAGTTGAAAATCAATCAACAACTACACGGACACTGTCTGCGTCTGACACGACATCAACTACCAAAGAACTAACAAGAAAAAAGAGGCGGCTCGAAGAAGATTGGAATAGAGTTAAAAATAAAAAACTAAAAAATTCAGGTCAAAATTACACTGGCTGTGGTTCGAAAAAAAAATTTGATTCCAAGGTGATGAAGGAAACCTGTAAATGTGGTAAGAAATGCGGTGATAAGATTTCTCAAGAGAAGCGACAGGCAATATTCGATGAATTTTGGAAACTTGGTGATCACGAGGATCAGTGGCACTATATCTTACGACATGTAAGCACCAAAGATATTAAAAAAATGCAACTAGTAAGAACCAAAAACAGAACACAAACTATTAGCTATCATTTCAAGGTTGATGGCAATAACTCCGAAACAATTGACGTTTGTAAAAAAATCTTTTTGAATACCCTCAGCATTACCGAAAAAACAGTTTACACAGCAATAGAGAAAGGCAAATCGGAAGATGTCAAAGATAACAGGGGCCACCATGACAATAGACCACGAAAAATGGGTGTTTCAACTGAGCTAAGTGTTACTACACATATAAAACAATTTCCTGTGAAAGAATCACATTACGTGCGAAAAGATAGCAAGAAATTATACTTGGAAGAAACACTTAATATTTCCAAAATGTACAGGCTTTCTGATGATTGGTTTAAGAGTGAAAACTATCCAAATGATGTAAAAATGGCTACAAAACAACAGTACGAAACAATATTCAATACCAAATTCAATTATTCTTTTCATAAGCCCAAAAAGGATATGTGCGGTCAATGTACTTTGTATCATCAAGCCGATGCTGAAAGAAAAGAGCAACTGAATGAAGCTTACACAAAGCACATTAAAAACAAAGAAAGTGTTCGTGAACTAAAAACTAAAGATAAATTGGAAAGCGACCCAGCGACTACTATTGTCGCTATTTTTGATTTGGAAAAGGTCCTGACGATTCCTCAGTCAGAGGTAGGAATCTTCCACTACAAACGGAAGTATCAAATTTATAATTTCACGATTTACAACTCATTAATTGGAAGCGGTTATTGCTATCTTTGGCACTATCAGCTTGCCAAAAGGGGTGCCAACGAAATTGGCAGTTGTCTCCTAAAATTTATCGATAGTTTTTTTTTTTTTTTTTCTCTATTTGTTTTCCATCTGCAAGCAGCTCTTGTAGCCTTTATCAGATTTTCTGTCTTCGTGGCGTGTGGAGGCCCCATCCATTGATGCGGCCTCGTTCAAGGCTTTACGATAGATGTGTGAGCATCAGCGTGTTGGGTCGCTTCAACCGCACCTCCTCTCCCTTTGTGTTGAGCAGGTCTTGTGCTAGTGGATTCGAGTGCTGTTGGAGGCGTTGCTTGTAGTGTCTCAGCCTGTTCTCAATCTCCTGCTTCACGGTAGGCATCTCTAGGTACTCGTGAATTTCGGTGTTTCTCGTAAACCAGGGTGCGGCGGCAATATTGCGGAGTACCCTGTTCTGGAATCGTTGTAGGATCTCAACGTTCGAGCTGCTGGCAGAACCCCAGAGTTCAATGGCATACAGCCAGATAGGCTTGAGAATAGTCTTGTATATGAGCAATTTGTTCTCGAGGGAGAGTTTTGATGGTCCACTGAGAAGCCAATGGAGGTCCCTGTATCTCAATGTGAGTTCTTTCTTTTTTGCCAGGATGTGCGTCTTCCAGTAAAGACCTCTGTCGAGATGGCACCCGAGGTACTTAACACATGTTTTGTGTGGTAAAGTCTCACCTTTCAATGTGATTGCTGGACAGTCACCTTTTCTCAAGGTAAAGGTTATGTGTACAGACTTTGTGGGACTTGCTTTTATCCGCCATTTGTCTAGCCAGTGTTCCAGTTTGTTTACTTGGCATTGCAGCAGTCTGGATGCTTCAGTTGGATCTTTACTACTAGAGAGGCAGGCCGTGTCGTCAGCGTATGTTGCACATAGTACATTCTCCGTCTCTGGTATATCTGCAGTGAAGATGGTGTATAACACCGGCCCCAGTACTGATCCCTGGGGGACTCCCGCTTGGCAATCTCTAAAGGAGGAGCAACTTCCGCCGTACTTCACCTGGAACAGTCTGCATTCCAGGTAGGATTTCATAAGTGTATGAACCGTGTGTGGGAGCCAGCTTTTGATTTTGTATAGTAGTCTTTTGTGCCACACGCGGTCGAATGCCTGCTGGATGTCCAGAAATACGGCAGAGCAGTACTCTTTCTTTTCGAGTGTTTGTCTCACTTTTCTGACAACACGGTGGACCTGTTCCACTGTTGAATGTTTTTCCCGAAATCCAAATTGGTGGTCTGGGACAATATTTTCTTTCACCAGCATTGGTTTTAGTCGCCGCAGAAATACTCTCTCGAACAGCTTCGATACGACGGGTAGAAGGCTTATTGGTCGGTACGATGAGACTTCATTTGGGGGTTTACCATTCTTGTGTATTAGTATTATTTGTGATATCTTCCACATAGATGGGAAGTATTGTATTCTCATGATTGCGTTAAAGAGAACTGTTAGGAATACAATTCCCTTCCGCGGTAGCCGTTCGAGCACCTCCGTTGTCACTAGGTCATTATCGAAAGTGAGAGCCAAAGAGGAGTCAAGAATTTTATTTTTTATTCTGATGGTTGTGCCGGGCAGAATAAAAATAGGATTATCTTTGCTCTATATTTATATGTAGCCCAGAAGTATGGAATTACCATAATTCATCGGTATTTTGAAACTGGCCATAGCCAGTCAGAAGGTGATGCGATGCATTCACTTATCGAACGCGCAAAGAAGAATCACACAATTTTTACTACGGATCAAATGTATGGCATAATTATGAATGCAAAGATTAACGCAGAAAAGTTTCATGTTGTCGAAATGGAACAGTGCAATTTCTTTGATTTAAAAGATTTAATGGTCAAAAGATACTGGCTACGAGCAGACCAAACCAATGAAAAAGTTTTGTGGACAAAGATTCATGAAATCAAAGTTACGCAAGAACATCCAGATGTCATTTACTTTAAGTATAACTTTGACGACGAGTATCTTTCTTTGACTTCCGCACCAAACACCAGACCTGCAAGAGGAAGAGGCAAAAGGACACCCGTGGCTGATACTTTACCAGATGTGTTGAAGAATGCTTTCACAGAGCCAATCGCCTTACCAAAACCGCTGTACGATGATGATTTGATGAGTCTTTGCAGAACTGAAGCCATTCCGAAACATTATCATTCATTTTATAATAACTTAAATTGTGTTACGGGGTCTGTAGAAGAAGTCGACATTGACAGCGAAGACTCAAATTAAGGTTTTGTATCAGCTACTACTAGAGCCACCAGTGGAAAAAAAAACATTATCATTTTTAGAATAAATAATTTGTTTGATTTGTTAGCCCTGGTACTCGTAATAGCCATTTTTAGGAACTCGTACCTATATACATCCTAAAACCCTTAATCTGAGCCTAAACATAGATACCGCGGAGTACCTAACGGTAGTTTTTGGTGTATCCATGATTAGACTAAGCTTCTCAGTCTTAGAATCTGAGTACTAGGTCCTAAAAATTGCTACTGCCAGAGTAAATAAAGTATTTTTTTTAAATAAAACGTATTACACTAGAAGACAATGATGTCTTAATCAATAGTTGTAGCAGGTACGAACTAAGATTATTTAACTGAAAATGTTCCTTGTTTGAGATTTAATACAAATTATGTGATTTAAATGACTATAAATTGCTTTTTTGCTAAAAAGCGGTGGTGGCGTAGTGGGGTTGACCCTTGCTTCTCGATCATGAGGGTCACAAGCCTCCACCAATCCGGACTTGGCCCCGTGGTGGAGTATGGCCTATACCTTCCTCAGGGAAGAGACCCGTGCCCCTCGGTGGGGACATAATGGGTTGATGATTATCATAATAAAACTGCAAAAGTTTATACTTACTTAGGTAGATCATATAATAAAAAAACAACTTTCTTAATAAGCTAAAAAGACCATCCAACCTCTCTATAAAACATAGTGATTAGATCTGATATAATACAGAATTTATACTATGTATCGATATTTCTTTCAAATCTTATTTACCCAAATCTATCACGTCTCTGTCTCAAAATCAAGGAACTTAGACCTTAGAGGTCACAATGGATAACAGAACACAAACCTGTGACACTTGAAGTAATACGTGATGACGTGACACCAACGCTCCATTGGTGACATTTAACATGTTTACATCGCTACACCATTGTCATAAAAAGATCATTTTTACATTAAAATTACTCGATAATACGAAGTTTCCGCCCATATCGCTGGCCCCGGGCAATAAAGCGGTAATATAAAAAATCAAATTTTACAGGAAAAATAAAAGAAGATATTTTGCTTGTAACTCTGTACAGAGTGATCAAAGCTAAACGTATAATATGTCAAAAAAAATGTAATTTTTTTAACCAATTGATTGTTATTAACAAAAAACACAATGTTTCTGTATTAGAATAAATAATTGGCAAAATGTATAATACAAATTGAAAGCAATGCAATTTCAATGGTAACATCAATAACGAGTTTATAGTTACAATGACTACAGTCATCCATAAACGTAAGTAAAACTTACGACGTGTTTTATAGTAAAACTTTAGCCCGTATCGGCCGAATACCACCTTTTTAAGGGAAACATTTTTAGCTAATGTTGACCGTATTATCTACAAATTGCTTTTTTGGGATGCTAACAATGAAACTAAATGTTACGTAACATTTTTTGCAGTTTGACCTAAAAAAATATTAATTTGTCTTTTCATAAATTTTTCATAGTATTAATAAGGAAATAAGGTTTTTTTAATTCAAATTAGTAAAAAGATATCTATTAATGTAATGTAACAAACACAAATTCTGGAAAAATGATTGGATCCATCTGAAACTGGGATAGTATAGGAAAAATGAATGATGTATAACTCTATAATAAATGTAGGTATTTTTAGTACCTAACGGGATAGTGGCAAACGAATAAAATAAAAAATCTTTTTTTATTGATTTGAATGAAGTACTTCCATAGGATTGTGTAAAAACCTTATTAAAATGTCAGAAGATCTAATTATAATACCTATGAAGTAAAGATACAGGGGAAGCTTTGGAATAAAAAGCAATTTAAAAAATAAAAATATAAAAAAATAAATAAACTCACGCCCGTTATCCCCGAAGGGGTAGGCAGAGGCACCAGTCTCTAGAACTGGGCCCACGTTTTGCCGAGTTTATTAGGTCCCAAACGTGACAAGTGGCAAGCCTGTCGCCGTTATCCGGGCACAATTTATCAGCGAATGGTGTTGCTGTACAAACAAATGTACGTAACTAAAAGTCATTGGTACATGCGTGGTTCGAACGACATGAGAACATAAGAACGACATGAATAACAGGTGCCATATTTACTGTCCTGTGACGTCATCATAGATTCGGCCAATCCAGGCCGTTTCGGATAAATTATCCTATCTACGAATATGAATAAATACTTTTTTTCAGACTCTCAAATAGTCTATTGACAGCTTTTGAGTAGGTATGCTTTTACTTTTATAAAAGGGCATATTATCTTTTTGCTTAGTAAGTTTAACACTTATTAAATCTTAATAATTTTTTATTTTTATTATTTTTATTATTTTTTTTATTTACTACAGCTTACTATTTTAACAGGGTGGTCCTAATACATTAGTGAAGCACACACACAAAAACAAGAACGATTGAAAAAAATATATACATAAGTAATACATACATAAGCTCAAGCCCGCTCCCAGGGGGGTAGGCAGAGACCAGTGACTGCCATTTACCACGACCCTGATATCACTTTCGATTCACCGACATTCATTACTTGTTGCATGCAGGCACGCCGGTTTCGGGTACTTTTAAAGCCATAATTTAAATAAATAAATTAATAACAATAAAAAAATCAAACAATAGAATTAATTTACATTTACATACAGGCACATATATTCTGGCCCTACACTAGGATACCCTGTCGTCGTGGGAACCAGAAACTGTGACATCACAAACATACAACTATTTTTTATTTTGATGAGCCAATAAATACTTTTTTATCTTTACTAACTGACTAAACTAAATTACTCACGCCCGTTATCCCCGAGGGGGTAGGCAAAGGCATCAATCACTAGAACTGGGCCCACGTTTTGCCGTTTTGTTTTTTATCTTTATATTATCTAAATGTTAATGAAGCGCAAGTGATCTATCAGGATCGTGGTTGATGGCAAACTGGGCATGAGTTTATGCAATTTCCGATCCTATCGAGCCTAATTAACCGGTTAGTTTGAGTTTTGTTTTACACGACGGGACCTGGACACTGGCTTTGAAATCCGGCATTTTACTGAGAGACCGACGAGGCAGTGAACTGTTTACATCGAAAGAACACAGACTATTTACAGAGTATAACATAATCCTAGCTAAAATTATGTCTCCGAGCAAAGCTCAGGCCCGCTGGGAGAGAGGGCTTCGGATTTCCAACTGCCTCCGCAACACCAAAATTATTACCTTATTTTTCTTCTCACAATCTGAAACACTTTCCAATTTTGCGAAATACAAGCGAGTCTTAAAATTTCTTCAGTAAATTATCCACGGTAAGCCCGGGCGATGTGCACGGCCTGTAGAGGCAATAAAAACAACAAATTTCACGTGAAATAATACTGAGGGCCTCGCTCCGGGGAATTTATTCTAGAACCGGCTTAAGTCCTTATTTATATGATAACGTAATCATTCTTCTGAAGGCGGGCACCGGTGTGAAGACAAAACCTTACTCAGGGCCGTATTTCACTGCACTAGACGTAGAACGCAAAAATAAAAAGTCGTGAAAGAGATCACCAAAAGATACCAAAAGATGTTTATTTGTCAAAATTTGAACAATCAGTGTATTTGGAGACAGTGTGGGCGGGCATATTTATATCCTTCCATAGAAGTGACTTTGACGTTTTTGACACATCTCTGTTAACAGTTATCAGTAGATTAACAACCTGTAAGCATTCTAGAACCAGACTTAATCTTCTAGTCGTTTTATTCATTAGATTCACATTAACTTTTGGTCGACTTTGGTATAAATAGTCTTAATCAGCGTTATTACATTGAAAAGAAAAATTAAATCATTATCACCAACCAGTGATTTGTCAGGATCGTGGCAGGTGGCAGTCCCTGTTCTCTGCCTACTCTGGGATACAGACGTGAGCTTATTTATGTATGTAAAGTGTAACGTGGCCCTTAGCTACGCAGGTACCTACTGTAGGGAAATGAGATCATGCCAAACTTGACCACACCTTTTTGCAGGCCTTTTATTTTTATTGAATAGGTACGCTGCCGGTAGATCTGTGAGCTGAATTCTGTTTACGGCAATAAACCTGTAATTTTTCGTGCTGCTATTCTCTTTGTACTTACTTACTGTTATTTATAAGACGGTCGTGACAACAAACATATTTTTAATTTAAATTTAATTAAAAAGAAAAAGTAAATTATACAAAAATGTTAAAGTTATTAATGGGCGACATGGCCTCCAAGTCATTAAGCCAAGTCAGAGGCCTTAGAGCGGCTTGAAAATATCTGACAGTAAGACCAGCCACTAGTCTTACAAGCCTCCACCAATCCGGACTTGGCCCCCGTGGTGGAGTATGGCCTATACCTTCCTCAGGGAAGAGACCCGTGCCCCTCGGTGGGGACATAATAAATGTGTAACCGAAGAACTTCTTCGTGGCACTAAGTAGGTAATTACTGTACACTCATTACTGTATTGACACCAATGTTATTTAAAAGACGGTTTCGTGACAACAAACATATTTTTAATATAAATGTAATTACAAAGATAAAGTATGTACAAAAAAGGTAAAGCTATTAATCGACAACACTTACAACAATAAAGCTAATAAACTGTACCCTTTTGTCACACGAAACAACGTACGCAGCTCATACAAGCGCGAGTTTAAGTTATCTATGTATGGTAGAATACAAGGTTTGAAATGTGGTAACTTGCTTATAACTTTGCAGCTAATAGAAATAACATTACATAAACATTTAGATACAGGCACACACATACTGTTTCTGGACCCACACTAGGTCACCTTGTGTCGTGGGAACCAAAAACAGTGACATCACAAATATGTAGAAAGCTTACGGTGACTCCTCCTCCGGTCTATTCGGTTAGGCTGTGTAACGCACTGTCACAGAAAATATGTGCTAGTCCCACGAAAGGCATCTATATTAATAATTTCGTTCGGGTCTACGGTAGACTCGAACGATATGCACAACAAATGAAAGAGCGTAAAAAAATAGATCGAGTATAGATCGAGAATAAAAAATTGATCTGAGTCGACAACATATGGGCGGAAAATTCGTATTATCGAGCAGCATCAATATAAAAATTATTAAATTCAACAATGGCGTTGCTAAGTAAACATGTCAATGTCATCATTGTTGTGTTAGTGTCACAAGTTTTCATTGTGAACTGTTATGGCCGGTTTACATTATTTTAGTGTTTAGGAGAGTGCTATAATACAATTAGAGAGGCAAGTTCATTAGTACATTACTAGACCTTCGAGTGAACGTTTATATTTCTTCCACTCACTTCGTCGTTTCTCTACTGTCACTTCGTCGACGTCGCGAAATATGCGCTATCCTACTCAAAATACTATGGGTTTTAATGGAACACATGAGTAAGTTTGATAATTCGAGTTAATGAAAACAACACGCACCCGTCATGAGTCACTTGCGCACTCTCCTAAAGTTCTCACTAAATTTTTTGTTTATACACAGATACGTAACGAGGATAGTAACGCGCTCAGGTGTTACTGGATAGAACAATAGAAACCAATTCTATTGGCCCTTTGATCTAATTTGTTAACTCCATGGTGTGTGGAATACCGTGGCATCCAAGAAAGTCATTATAATCTGTGCCAACTGAGAAGTATCATCAACCCATTATGTCCCCACCGAGGGGCACGGGTCTCTTCCCTGAGGAAGGTATAGGCCATACTCCACCACGGGGGCCAAGTCCGGATTGGTGGAGGCTTGTAAGACTAGTGGCTGGTCTTACTGTCAGAAGTTTTCAAGCCGCCCCTAAAGGCCTCTGACTTGGCTTGACGACTGCCATCTATCGACGGCAGCCGGCACCAACTGCTTAACGTACCTTGTGAAGCACGGAATCGCTCGGAAAAAATGCCACTAGCGTTAGTCAGAGAGACGGTGACCCATCCATGGACTGAACGCGCCGTATGTTGCTTAACCTTAGTGATCGTTCAAGATAACTCAGGCAGCCCAGGCTACGAGCGATTCAACTGAGAAGGTGTAGTAAGTAATCTGTGGTGTTTTTCATTGGTGGGAAGACAATAATTGACATTGAGTTTTGGAAGGGTCTGAAAAATAATTGAAAAAGGAAATCAAAGTCATAAATTGATCTTTATTGTTTTGCTTAGTTAGGTACTAATAAACTTATTGAAATGAAAAAGCCACTAGACAAGAAAAATACCAAAAATTAAAATGATGAAGAAAAACATGTGGTCAATACAAAACTAAAAGCTGTAAAGCCAAAGAGAGGGAGCTGTTTTTAGTTGATTAGCCAAGTGGATTCTACGTCTCATACGTCATTAGATTCACTAGCTGTTAACTAAATTCAATGCTGTTAAGTTTATGAAGGAAGCTCATTTAGTAATTTGTGATGAGGTACCCATGACAAAGTTATGATAAGTATCCGATTTTCGCCTTGCATTCCTTCGTGAGTAGCCAGAACATGTCCAAAAGAGCAAGATTGGCTATCCGTAATAGTGTGCTGGTTCCAATACTGATGTAAGCATGGTAGCGAGATTTGGGTATGGCAGAAGAATCATAAAAGTAGGATTAGTGCAGTACAAATGAGATCCTTAAGAAATATGTGTGGTGTTACTTTGAATGACAGAATACGCAATAGTGTGATCAGAGACCGAGGATGTAGAGAAAGATGATGTAGTGAGTGACTAGAATTGAAAAAAGGAATGTTGCGTTGGTTTGGAGATGTGGAGAGGATGAACGAAGAAAGACTGACAAAGCAAATATATCGGGCGAATGTGAGTGGAAGGGCCGGTAAGGGACGCCCCAGTTGGACATACTTCGACCAAATAGGGGATGTATTAGCAAAGGGCAAGATGAAAAGTACCCGAAACCGATGTGGGTACATGCAACGACTAATGGATGTCGATGAAGCGAAAGTGATTTGTCAGGATAGTGGCAGGTCACAGTCCGTGGTCTCTGCCTACCCCTCTGGGATACAGGTGTGAGCTTATGTATCTGAATGTATTAAGAGATTTATATCTACTGGTGGTTGATAAATACAGAGGCGTCACCATATAAAAAAACATAGTGGAATATTATTTTGCGTCTACATTTTACCCGAGCGAAGCCGGGTTTTCGTCTAGTCTATATTAATAATTTCGTTCGGGTCTACGGTAGACTTGAACGATATGCACACCAAATGAAAGAGCGTAAAAAAGTAGTTGATCTGAGTCGACAACATTCGCTTGCCCCGGGCAACCGCTTTATTGCCAACTGCCCGGCCCCGGCCAACTGGGGCGTCCCTTACCGGCCCTTCCACTCACATTCGCCCGATATATTTGCTTTGTCAGTCTTTCTTCGTTCATCCTCTCCACATCTCCAAACCAACGCAACATTCCTTTTTTCAATTCTAGTCACTCACTACATCATCTTTCTCTACATCCTCGGTCTCTGATCACACTATTGCGTATTCTGTCATTCAAAGTAACACCACACATATTTCTTAAGGATCTCATTTGTACTGCACTAATCCTACTTTTATGATTCTTCTGCCATACCCAAATCTCGCTACCATGCTTACATCAGTATTGGAACCAGCACACTATTACGGATAGCCAATCTTGCTCTTTTGGACATGTTCTGGCTACTCACGAAGGAATGCAAGGCGAAAATCGGATACTTATCATAACTTTGTCATGGGTACCTCATCACAAATTACTAAATGAGCTTCCTTCATAAACTTAACAGCATTGAATTTAGTTAACAGCTAGTGAATCTAATGACGTATGAGACGTAGAATCCACTTGGCTAATCAACTAAAAACAGCTCCCTCTCTTTGGCTTTACAGCTTTTAGTTTTGTATTGACCACATGTTTTTCTTCATCATTTTAATTTTTGGTATTTTTCTTGTCTAGTGGCTTTTTCATTTCAATAAGTTTATTAGTACCTAACTAAGCAAAACAATAAAGATCAATTTATGACTTTGATTTCCTTTTTCAATTATTTTTCAGACCCTTCCAAAACTCAATGTCAATTATTGTCTTCCCACCAATGAAAAACACCACAGATTACTTACTACACCTTCTCAGTTGAATCGCTCGTAGCCTGGGCTGCCTGAGTGATCTTGAACGATCACTAAGGTTAAGCAACATACGGCGCGTTCAGTCCATGGATGGGTCACCGTCTCTCTGACTAACGCTAGTGGCATTTTTTCCGAGCGATTCCGTGCTTCACAAGGTACGTTAAGCAGTTGGTGCCGGCTGCCGTCGATAGATGGCAGTCGTCAAGCCAAGTCAGAGGCCTTTAGGGGCGGCTTGAAAACTTCTGACAGTAAGACCAGCCACTAGTCTTACAAGCCTCCACCAATCCGGACTTGGCCCCCGTGGTGGAGTATGGCCTATACCTTCCTCAGGGAAGAGACCCGTGCCCCTCGGTGGGGACATAATGGGTTGATGATACTTCTCAGTTGGCACAGATTATAATGACTTTCTTGGATGCCACGGTATTCCACACACCATGGAGTTAACAAATTAGATCAAAGGGCCAATAGAATTGGTTTCTATTGTTCTATCCAGTAACACCTGAGCGCGTTACTATCCTCGTTACGTATCTGTGTATAAACAAAAAATTTAGTGAGAACTTTAGGAGAGTGCGCAAGTGACTCATGACGGGTGCGTGTTGTTTTCATTAACTCGAATTATCAAACTTACTCATGTGTTCCATTAAAACCCATAGTATTTT
>CAMZJP010000017.1:0-31360 GCA_947310845.1 Yponomeuta plumbellus | reverse complement strand
AGCTGAAGGCGAGACGCTTGTAGGAAGGTGCGACACAAGTGGGTGAGAGGTAAACTGAACAAAAGTTGTTTTATGTTGTACTGAAAATACACGCCGCTTAGGTGGATTTTTTACGAGACGTATGTATGGAGAAAAACCAAAATTTCGTCGTATCGGCACAAAAGAGGTGTCAATCGACGCGGGGGAGGCCCACGAAGAGAAGTGTAGTAGATGCGGAAGAGGTCCGACGGATTTAGAAAAAGAAATTAAAGAAAAAGGCCGAAAAAAGTTAATTTAGAAAATTTGTAAGTGTTTTTGCAAAATTGAAGGAAAACTATTGAATTTACTTTTATTTTTGTTTCAGGTACAAGGAGCTGAAGGCGAGACGCTTGTAGGAAGGTGCGACACAAGTGGGTGAGAGGTAAACTGAACAAAAGTTGTTTTATGTTGTACTGAAAATACACGCCGCTTAGGTGGATTTTTTACGAGACGTATGTATGGAGAAAAACCAAAATTTCGTCGTATCGGCACAAAAGAGGTGTCAATCGACGCGGGGGAGGCCCACGAAGAGAAGTGTAGTAGATGCGGAAGAGGTCCGACGGATTTAGAAAAAGAAATTAAAGAAAAAGGCCGAAAAAAGTTAATTTAGAAAATTTGTAAGTGTTTTTGCAAAATTGAAGGAAAACTATTGAATTTACTTTTATTTTTGTTTCAGGTACAAGGAGCTGAAGGCGAGACGCTTGTAGGAAGGTGCGACACAAGTGGGTGAGAGGTAAACTGAACAAAAGTTGTTTTATGTTGTACTGAAAATACACGCCGCTTAGGTGGATTTTTTACGAGACGTATGTATGGAGAAAAACCAAAATTTCGTCGTATCGGCACAAAAGAGGTGTCAATCGACGCGGGGGAGGCCCACGAAGAGAAGTGTAGTAGATGCGGAAGAGGTCCGACGGATTTAGAAAAAGAAATTAAAGAAAAAGGCCGAAAAAAGTTAATTTAGAAAATTTGTAAGTGTTTTTGCAAAATTGAAGGAAAACTATTGAATTTACTTTTATTTTTGTTTCAGGTACAAGGAGCTGAAGGCGAGACGCTTGTAGGAAGGTGCGACACAAGTGGGTGAGAGGTAAACTGAACAAAAGTTGTTTTATGTTGTACTGAAAATACACGCCGCTTAGGTGGATTTTTTACGAGACGTATGTATGGAGAAAAACCAAAATTTCGTCGTATCGGCACAAAAGAGGTGTCAATCGACGCGGGGGAGGCCCACGAAGAGAAGTGTAGTAGATGCGGAAGAGGTCCGACGGATTTAGAAAAAGAAATTAAAGAAAAAGGCCGAAAAAAGTTAATTTAGAAAATTTGTAAGTGTTTTTGCAAAATTGAAGGAAAACTATTGAATTTACTTTTATTTTTGTTTCAGGTACAAGGAGCTGAAGGCGAGACGCTTGTAGGAAGGTGCGACACAAGTGGGTGAGAGGTAAACTGAACAAAAGTTGTTTTATGTTGTACTGAAAATACACGCCGCTTAGGTGGATTTTTTACGAGACGTATGTATGGAGAAAAACCAAAATTTCGTCGTATCGGCACAAAAGAGGTGTCAATCGACGCGGGGGAGGCCCACGAAGAGAAGTGTAGTAGATGCGGAAGAGGTCCGACGGATTTAGAAAAAGAAATTAAAGAAAAAGGCCGAAAAAAGTTAATTTAGAAAATTTGTAAGTGTTTTTGCAAAATTGAAGGAAAACTATTGAATTTACTTTTATTTTTGTTTCAGGTACAAGGAGCTGAAGGCGAGACGCTTGTAGGAAGGTGCGACACAAGTGGGTGAGAGGTAAACTGAACAAAAGTTGTTTTATGTTGTACTGAAAATACACGCCGCTTAGGTGGATTTTTTACGAGACGTATGTATGGAGAAAAACCAAAATTTCGTCGTATCGGCACAAAAGAGGTGTCAATCGACGCGGGGGAGGCCCACGAAGAGAAGTGTAGTAGATGCGGAAGAGGTCCGACGGATTTAGAAAAAGAAATTAAAGAAAAAGGCCGAAAAAAGTTAATTTAGAAAATTTGTAAGTGTTTTTGCAAAATTGAAGGAAAACTATTGAATTTACTTTTATTTTTGTTTCAGGTACAAGGAGCTGAAGGCGAGACGCTTGTAGGAAGGTGCGACACAAGTGGGTGAGAGGTAAACTGAACAAAAGTTGTTTTATGTTGTACTGAAAATACACGCCGCTTAGGTGGATTTTTTACGAGACGTATGTATGGAGAAAAACCAAAATTTCGTCGTATCGGCACAAAAGAGGTGTCAATCGACGCGGGGGAGGCCCACGAAGAGAAGTGTAGTAGATGCGGAAGAGGTCCGACGGATTTAGAAAAAGAAATTAAAGAAAAAGGCCGAAAAAAGTTAATTTAGAAAATTTGTAAGTGTTTTTGCAAAATTGAAGGAAAACTATTGAATTTACTTTTATTTTTGTTTCAGGTACAAGGAGCTGAAGGCGAGACGCTTGTAGGAAGGTGCGACACAAGTGGGTGAGAGGTAAACTGAACAAAAGTTGTTTTATGTTGTACTGAAAATACACGCCGCTTAGGTGGATTTTTTACGAGACGTATGTATGGAGAAAAACCAAAATTTCGTCGTATCGGCACAAAAGAGGTGTCAATCGACGCGGGGGAGGCCCACGAAGAGAAGTGTAGTAGATGCGGAAGAGGTCCGACGGATTTAGAAAAAGAAATTAAAGAAAAAGGCCGAAAAAAGTTAATTTAGAAAATTTGTAAGTGTTTTTGCAAAATTGAAGGAAAACTATTGAATTTACTTTTATTTTTGTTTCAGGTACAAGGAGCTGAAGGCGAGACGCTTGTAGGAAGGTGCGACACAAGTGGGTGAGAGGTAAACTGAACAAAAGTTGTTTTATGTTGTACTGAAAATACACGCCGCTTAGGTGGATTTTTTACGAGACGTATGTATGGAGAAAAACCAAAATTTCGTCGTATCGGCACAAAAGAGGTGTCAATCGACGCGGGGGAGGCCCACGAAGAGAAGTGTAGTAGATGCGGAAGAGGTCCGACGGATTTAGAAAAAGAAATTAAAGAAAAAGGCCGAAAAAAGTTAATTTAGAAAATTTGTAAGTGTTTTTGCAAAATTGAAGGAAAACTATTGAATTTACTTTTATTTTTGTTTCAGGTACAAGGAGCTGAAGGCGAGACGCTTGTAGGAAGGTGCGACACAAGTGGGTGAGAGGTAAACTGAACAAAAGTTGTTTTATGTTGTACTGAAAATACACGCCGCTTAGGTGGATTTTTTACGAGACGTATGTATGGAGAAAAACCAAAATTTCGTCGTATCGGCACAAAAGAGGTGTCAATCGACGCGGGGGAGGCCCACGAAGAGAAGTGTAGTAGATGCGGAAGAGGTCCGACGGATTTAGAAAAAGAAATTAAAGAAAAAGGCCGAAAAAAGTTAATTTAGAAAATTTGTAAGTGTTTTTGCAAAATTGAAGGAAAACTATTGAATTTACTTTTATTTTTGTTTCAGGTACAAGGAGCTGAAGGCGAGACGCTTGTAGGAAGGTGCGACACAAGTGGGTGAGAGGTAAACTGAACAAAAGTTGTTTTATGTTGTACTGAAAATACACGCCGCTTAGGTGGATTTTTTACGAGACGTATGTATGGAGAAAAACCAAAATTTCGTCGTATCGGCACAAAAGAGGTGTCAATCGACGCGGGGGAGGCCCACGAAGAGAAGTGTAGTAGATGCGGAAGAGGTCCGACGGATTTAGAAAAAGAAATTAAAGAAAAAGGCCGAAAAAAGTTAATTTAGAAAATTTGTAAGTGTTTTTGCAAAATTGAAGGAAAACTATTGAATTTACTTTTATTTTTGTTTCAGGTACAAGGAGCTGAAGGCGAGACGCTTGTAGGAAGGTGCGACACAAGTGGGTGAGAGGTAAACTGAACAAAAGTTGTTTTATGTTGTACTGAAAATACACGCCGCTTAGGTGGATTTTTTACGAGACGTATGTATGGAGAAAAACCAAAATTTCGTCGTATCGGCACAAAAGAGGTGTCAATCGACGCGGGGGAGGCCCACGAAGAGAAGTGTAGTAGATGCGGAAGAGGTCCGACGGATTTAGAAAAAGAAATTAAAGAAAAAGGCCGAAAAAAGTTAATTTAGAAAATTTGTAAGTGTTTTTGCAAAATTGAAGGAAAACTATTGAATTTACTTTTATTTTTGTTTCAGGTACAAGGAGCTGAAGGCGAGACGCTTGTAGGAAGGTGCGACACAAGTGGGTGAGAGGTAAACTGAACAAAAGTTGTTTTATGTTGTACTGAAAATACACGCCGCTTAGGTGGATTTTTTACGAGACGTATGTATGGAGAAAAACCAAAATTTCGTCGTATCGGCACAAAAGAGGTGTCAATCGACGCGGGGGAGGCCCACGAAGAGAAGTGTAGTAGATGCGGAAGAGGTCCGACGGATTTAGAAAAAGAAATTAAAGAAAAAGGCCGAAAAAAGTTAATTTAGAAAATTTGTAAGTGTTTTTGCAAAATTGAAGGAAAACTATTGAATTTACTTTTATTTTTGTTTCAGGTACAAGGAGCTGAAGGCGAGACGCTTGTAGGAAGGTGCGACACAAGTGGGTGAGAGGTAAACTGAACAAAAGTTGTTTTATGTTGTACTGAAAATACACGCCGCTTAGGTGGATTTTTTACGAGACGTATGTATGGAGAAAAACCAAAATTTCGTCGTATCGGCACAAAAGAGGTGTCAATCGACGCGGGGGAGGCCCACGAAGAGAAGTGTAGTAGATGCGGAAGAGGTCCGACGGATTTAGAAAAAGAAATTAAAGAAAAAGGCCGAAAAAAGTTAATTTAGAAAATTTGTAAGTGTTTTTGCAAAATTGAAGGAAAACTATTGAATTTACTTTTATTTTTGTTTCAGGTACAAGGAGCTGAAGGCGAGACGCTTGTAGGAAGGTGCGACACAAGTGGGTGAGAGGTAAACTGAACAAAAGTTGTTTTATGTTGTACTGAAAATACACGCCGCTTAGGTGGATTTTTTACGAGACGTATGTATGGAGAAAAACCAAAATTTCGTCGTATCGGCACAAAAGAGGTGTCAATCGACGCGGGGGAGGCCCACGAAGAGAAGTGTAGTAGATGCGGAAGAGGTCCGACGGATTTAGAAAAAGAAATTAAAGAAAAAGGCCGAAAAAAGTTAATTTAGAAAATTTGTAAGTGTTTTTGCAAAATTGAAGGAAAACTATTGAATTTACTTTTATTTTTGTTTCAGGTACAAGGAGCTGAAGGCGAGACGCTTGTAGGAAGGTGCGACACAAGTGGGTGAGAGGTAAACTGAACAAAAGTTGTTTTATGTTGTACTGAAAATACACGCCGCTTAGGTGGATTTTTTACGAGACGTATGTATGGAGAAAAACCAAAATTTCGTCGTATCGGCACAAAAGAGGTGTCAATCGACGCGGGGGAGGCCCACGAAGAGAAGTGTAGTAGATGCGGAAGAGGTCCGACGGATTTAGAAAAAGAAATTAAAGAAAAAGGCCGAAAAAAGTTAATTTAGAAAATTTGTAAGTGTTTTTGCAAAATTGAAGGAAAACTATTGAATTTACTTTTATTTTTGTTTCAGGTACAAGGAGCTGAAGGCGAGACGCTTGTAGGAAGGTGCGACACAAGTGGGTGAGAGGTAAACTGAACAAAAGTTGTTTTATGTTGTACTGAAAATACACGCCGCTTAGGTGGATTTTTTACGAGACGTATGTATGGAGAAAAACCAAAATTTCGTCGTATCGGCACAAAAGAGGTGTCAATCGACGCGGGGGAGGCCCACGAAGAGAAGTGTAGTAGATGCGGAAGAGGTCCGACGGATTTAGAAAAAGAAATTAAAGAAAAAGGCCGAAAAAAGTTAATTTAGAAAATTTGTAAGTGTTTTTGCAAAATTGAAGGAAAACTATTGAATTTACTTTTATTTTTGTTTCAGGTACAAGGAGCTGAAGGCGAGACGCTTGTAGGAAGGTGCGACACAAGTGGGTGAGAGGTAAACTGAACAAAAGTTGTTTTATGTTGTACTGAAAATACACGCCGCTTAGGTGGATTTTTTACGAGACGTATGTATGGAGAAAAACCAAAATTTCGTCGTATCGGCACAAAAGAGGTGTCAATCGACGCGGGGGAGGCCCACGAAGAGAAGTGTAGTAGATGCGGAAGAGGTCCGACGGATTTAGAAAAAGAAATTAAAGAAAAAGGCCGAAAAAAGTTAATTTAGAAAATTTGTAAGTGTTTTTGCAAAATTGAAGGAAAACTATTGAATTTACTTTTATTTTTGTTTCAGGTACAAGGAGCTGAAGGCGAGACGCTTGTAGGAAGGTGCGACACAAGTGGGTGAGAGGTAAACTGAACAAAAGTTGTTTTATGTTGTACTGAAAATACACGCCGCTTAGGTGGATTTTTTACGAGACGTATGTATGGAGAAAAACCAAAATTTCGTCGTATCGGCACAAAAGAGGTGTCAATCGACGCGGGGGAGGCCCACGAAGAGAAGTGTAGTAGATGCGGAAGAGGTCCGACGGATTTAGAAAAAGAAATTAAAGAAAAAGGCCGAAAAAAGTTAATTTAGAAAATTTGTAAGTGTTTTTGCAAAATTGAAGGAAAACTATTGAATTTACTTTTATTTTTGTTTCAGGTACAAGGAGCTGAAGGCGAGACGCTTGTAGGAAGGTGCGACACAAGTGGGTGAGAGGTAAACTGAACAAAAGTTGTTTTATGTTGTACTGAAAATACACGCCGCTTAGGTGGATTTTTTACGAGACGTATGTATGGAGAAAAACCAAAATTTCGTCGTATCGGCACAAAAGAGGTGTCAATCGACGCGGGGGAGGCCCACGAAGAGAAGTGTAGTAGATGCGGAAGAGGTCCGACGGATTTAGAAAAAGAAATTAAAGAAAAAGGCCGAAAAAAGTTAATTTAGAAAATTTGTAAGTGTTTTTGCAAAATTGAAGGAAAACTATTGAATTTACTTTTATTTTTGTTTCAGGTACAAGGAGCTGAAGGCGAGACGCTTGTAGGAAGGTGCGACACAAGTGGGTGAGAGGTAAACTGAACAAAAGTTGTTTTATGTTGTACTGAAAATACACGCCGCTTAGGTGGATTTTTTACGAGACGTATGTATGGAGAAAAACCAAAATTTCGTCGTATCGGCACAAAAGAGGTGTCAATCGACGCGGGGGAGGCCCACGAAGAGAAGTGTAGTAGATGCGGAAGAGGTCCGACGGATTTAGAAAAAGAAATTAAAGAAAAAGGCCGAAAAAAGTTAATTTAGAAAATTTGTAAGTGTTTTTGCAAAATTGAAGGAAAACTATTGAATTTACTTTTATTTTTGTTTCAGGTACAAGGAGCTGAAGGCGAGACGCTTGTAGGAAGGTGCGACACAAGTGGGTGAGAGGTAAACTGAACAAAAGTTGTTTTATGTTGTACTGAAAATACACGCCGCTTAGGTGGATTTTTTACGAGACGTATGTATGGAGAAAAACCAAAATTTCGTCGTATCGGCACAAAAGAGGTGTCAATCGACGCGGGGGAGGCCCACGAAGAGAAGTGTAGTAGATGCGGAAGAGGTCCGACGGATTTAGAAAAAGAAATTAAAGAAAAAGGCCGAAAAAAGTTAATTTAGAAAATTTGTAAGTGTTTTTGCAAAATTGAAGGAAAACTATTGAATTTACTTTTATTTTTGTTTCAGGTACAAGGAGCTGAAGGCGAGACGCTTGTAGGAAGGTGCGACACAAGTGGGTGAGAGGTAAACTGAACAAAAGTTGTTTTATGTTGTACTGAAAATACACGCCGCTTAGGTGGATTTTTTACGAGACGTATGTATGGAGAAAAACCAAAATTTCGTCGTATCGGCACAAAAGAGGTGTCAATCGACGCGGGGGAGGCCCACGAAGAGAAGTGTAGTAGATGCGGAAGAGGTCCGACGGATTTAGAAAAAGAAATTAAAGAAAAAGGCCGAAAAAAGTTAATTTAGAAAATTTGTAAGTGTTTTTGCAAAATTGAAGGAAAACTATTGAATTTACTTTTATTTTTGTTTCAGGTACAAGGAGCTGAAGGCGAGACGCTTGTAGGAAGGTGCGACACAAGTGGGTGAGAGGTAAACTGAACAAAAGTTGTTTTATGTTGTACTGAAAATACACGCCGCTTAGGTGGATTTTTTACGAGACGTATGTATGGAGAAAAACCAAAATTTCGTCGTATCGGCACAAAAGAGGTGTCAATCGACGCGGGGGAGGCCCACGAAGAGAAGTGTAGTAGATGCGGAAGAGGTCCGACGGATTTAGAAAAAGAAATTAAAGAAAAAGGCCGAAAAAAGTTAATTTAGAAAATTTGTAAGTGTTTTTGCAAAATTGAAGGAAAACTATTGAATTTACTTTTATTTTTGTTTCAGGTACAAGGAGCTGAAGGCGAGACGCTTGTAGGAAGGTGCGACACAAGTGGGTGAGAGGTAAACTGAACAAAAGTTGTTTTATGTTGTACTGAAAATACACGCCGCTTAGGTGGATTTTTTACGAGACGTATGTATGGAGAAAAACCAAAATTTCGTCGTATCGGCACAAAAGAGGTGTCAATCGACGCGGGGGAGGCCCACGAAGAGAAGTGTAGTAGATGCGGAAGAGGTCCGACGGATTTAGAAAAAGAAATTAAAGAAAAAGGCCGAAAAAAGTTAATTTAGAAAATTTGTAAGTGTTTTTGCAAAATTGAAGGAAAACTATTGAATTTACTTTTATTTTTGTTTCAGGTACAAGGAGCTGAAGGCGAGACGCTTGTAGGAAGGTGCGACACAAGTGGGTGAGAGGTAAACTGAACAAAAGTTGTTTTATGTTGTACTGAAAATACACGCCGCTTAGGTGGATTTTTTACGAGACGTATGTATGGAGAAAAACCAAAATTTCGTCGTATCGGCACAAAAGAGGTGTCAATCGACGCGGGGGAGGCCCACGAAGAGAAGTGTAGTAGATGCGGAAGAGGTCCGACGGATTTAGAAAAAGAAATTAAAGAAAAAGGCCGAAAAAAGTTAATTTAGAAAATTTGTAAGTGTTTTTGCAAAATTGAAGGAAAACTATTGAATTTACTTTTATTTTTGTTTCAGGTACAAGGAGCTGAAGGCGAGACGCTTGTAGGAAGGTGCGACACAAGTGGGTGAGAGGTAAACTGAACAAAAGTTGTTTTATGTTGTACTGAAAATACACGCCGCTTAGGTGGATTTTTTACGAGACGTATGTATGGAGAAAAACCAAAATTTCGTCGTATCGGCACAAAAGAGGTGTCAATCGACGCGGGGGAGGCCCACGAAGAGAAGTGTAGTAGATGCGGAAGAGGTCCGACGGATTTAGAAAAAGAAATTAAAGAAAAAGGCCGAAAAAAGTTAATTTAGAAAATTTGTAAGTGTTTTTGCAAAATTGAAGGAAAACTATTGAATTTACTTTTATTTTTGTTTCAGGTACAAGGAGCTGAAGGCGAGACGCTTGTAGGAAGGTGCGACACAAGTGGGTGAGAGGTAAACTGAACAAAAGTTGTTTTATGTTGTACTGAAAATACACGCCGCTTAGGTGGATTTTTTACGAGACGTATGTATGGAGAAAAACCAAAATTTCGTCGTATCGGCACAAAAGAGGTGTCAATCGACGCGGGGGAGGCCCACGAAGAGAAGTGTAGTAGATGCGGAAGAGGTCCGACGGATTTAGAAAAAGAAATTAAAGAAAAAGGCCGAAAAAAGTTAATTTAGAAAATTTGTAAGTGTTTTTGCAAAATTGAAGGAAAACTATTGAATTTACTTTTATTTTTGTTTCAGGTACAAGGAGCTGAAGGCGAGACGCTTGTAGGAAGGTGCGACACAAGTGGGTGAGAGGTAAACTGAACAAAAGTTGTTTTATGTTGTACTGAAAATACACGCCGCTTAGGTGGATTTTTTACGAGACGTATGTATGGAGAAAAACCAAAATTTCGTCGTATCGGCACAAAAGAGGTGTCAATCGACGCGGGGGAGGCCCACGAAGAGAAGTGTAGTAGATGCGGAAGAGGTCCGACGGATTTAGAAAAAGAAATTAAAGAAAAAGGCCGAAAAAAGTTAATTTAGAAAATTTGTAAGTGTTTTTGCAAAATTGAAGGAAAACTATTGAATTTACTTTTATTTTTGTTTCAGGTACAAGGAGCTGAAGGCGAGACGCTTGTAGGAAGGTGCGACACAAGTGGGTGAGAGGTAAACTGAACAAAAGTTGTTTTATGTTGTACTGAAAATACACGCCGCTTAGGTGGATTTTTTACGAGACGTATGTATGGAGAAAAACCAAAATTTCGTCGTATCGGCACAAAAGAGGTGTCAATCGACGCGGGGGAGGCCCACGAAGAGAAGTGTAGTAGATGCGGAAGAGGTCCGACGGATTTAGAAAAAGAAATTAAAGAAAAAGGCCGAAAAAAGTTAATTTAGAAAATTTGTAAGTGTTTTTGCAAAATTGAAGGAAAACTATTGAATTTACTTTTATTTTTGTTTCAGGTACAAGGAGCTGAAGGCGAGACGCTTGTAGGAAGGTGCGACACAAGTGGGTGAGAGGTAAACTGAACAAAAGTTGTTTTATGTTGTACTGAAAATACACGCCGCTTAGGTGGATTTTTTACGAGACGTATGTATGGAGAAAAACCAAAATTTCGTCGTATCGGCACAAAAGAGGTGTCAATCGACGCGGGGGAGGCCCACGAAGAGAAGTGTAGTAGATGCGGAAGAGGTCCGACGGATTTAGAAAAAGAAATTAAAGAAAAAGGCCGAAAAAAGTTAATTTAGAAAATTTGTAAGTGTTTTTGCAAAATTGAAGGAAAACTATTGAATTTACTTTTATTTTTGTTTCAGGTACAAGGAGCTGAAGGCGAGACGCTTGTAGGAAGGTGCGACACAAGTGGGTGAGAGGTAAACTGAACAAAAGTTGTTTTATGTTGTACTGAAAATACACGCCGCTTAGGTGGATTTTTTACGAGACGTATGTATGGAGAAAAACCAAAATTTCGTCGTATCGGCACAAAAGAGGTGTCAATCGACGCGGGGGAGGCCCACGAAGAGAAGTGTAGTAGATGCGGAAGAGGTCCGACGGATTTAGAAAAAGAAATTAAAGAAAAAGGCCGAAAAAAGTTAATTTAGAAAATTTGTAAGTGTTTTTGCAAAATTGAAGGAAAACTATTGAATTTACTTTTATTTTTGTTTCAGGTACAAGGAGCTGAAGGCGAGACGCTTGTAGGAAGGTGCGACACAAGTGGGTGAGAGGTAAACTGAACAAAAGTTGTTTTATGTTGTACTGAAAATACACGCCGCTTAGGTGGATTTTTTACGAGACGTATGTATGGAGAAAAACCAAAATTTCGTCGTATCGGCACAAAAGAGGTGTCAATCGACGCGGGGGAGGCCCACGAAGAGAAGTGTAGTAGATGCGGAAGAGGTCCGACGGATTTAGAAAAAGAAATTAAAGAAAAAGGCCGAAAAAAGTTAATTTAGAAAATTTGTAAGTGTTTTTGCAAAATTGAAGGAAAACTATTGAATTTACTTTTATTTTTGTTTCAGGTACAAGGAGCTGAAGGCGAGACGCTTGTAGGAAGGTGCGACACAAGTGGGTGAGAGGTAAACTGAACAAAAGTTGTTTTTGGTTAGGTTAGGTTAGGTTAGGTTAGGTTAGGTTTTTTTTTTTTTTTTTTTTTTTTATTTTAGTCTTTATCCTCTTGCGTAACAAGAGACTTTGTCATTCTTTTCTTTATGTGCCCTTTTTTATCTTTATTGCCATTTATTTGTTTAAGAAAAATTTTAAATAAGGTTGGTAGTAGGGAGAAACAATTAAGTTTATGCTTATTTGTTTCTCTCTACCACCTTTTTGCATATGGATTCTGCATACTTAAGGAAGTGCCATCTGGTCTTTTTATTGGCTACTAGGTTGTGCGCTTCCTTCTCCTCAATTTTAACGCCAACTTTCTGTTCCAGGTCTTGCCTAGGGATGCAGAACACTGGGCACTCGAATAATATATGCCGCACCCCTTGCTCCACCGCAGGATCGCAGATACATGAAGGGCTCTCGCGACACTTGAAACGATTCAAGTATTGCGCGAACCCTCCATGGCCTGTAAAGATTTGCGTTATTACGCCCTGCGGTTGGATTTTCCGCACCAATCTGTATGCCTCTATCGCGTCTGGGAAGAACACCTTCGTGACGGAGGCCGTCTCTCCAGACCTATATCTCCGATTCCATTCGCCAAGTGCACGATTTCTCAGATCCTGCCTGACGAATGAAATGGGACACAGGTCATAGTCAGGCTTCCTCCGGCTCGAAAGTGCTGCTTCTTTTGCCAGGTAGTCGGCGCGCTCGTTGCCATCGATGCCGGCGTGGGCTTTGATCCAGAACAAAGTTACATCTTTGCCCTGGGTCAAAGCCTCGCTGAGGTTGCGGCGCGCCTCCAGTGAGAGAGGATGCAGGGAGCCCGGGTTAGTGACCGTCTGCAGCGCCGCCCTCGAGTCGCTGTAGATGCCGCAGCTCCCCTCGCCGCGCTTGAGGATTACGCTAGAAGCCCTGCATATGGCCAGGAGTTCAGCCTGGTAGACTGTGCAGTACGCTGGCAAGCTCAGTTTTCGGCACCCGATTTCGGCTCGGTTGTCCCACAGAGACAACGCGGCGCCGACTTTACCCTGTAGCTTGCTACCGTCGGTGAAGATACGGAGCGCCTGCACGTTATGTTGGTCTACCAGGCTTTGGTCATCGAGATTCGTGACTCTCATGTCCATACGCAGAGCCGGATGTGGAAGCTCTGCAAACCCCACCACACGCTCAACCTCCCGATCCCCCAGCACTAGCCGAGTTTGCCCCTTGCGCGCTTCGTACAGGGCTGCCATTTCTTGGATGCGGAGATCTAGGGGCAGTAGCCCGGCCAGTAGCAGGGCCGAGTTTAGGGAGACAGTGCGGTACGATTTGCAGATCCTCTGAGCGAATCCTCTTTGCACGGCGTTTAAGAGCTTGCGGACACCGAGTTTCTCCGCGGCCGGTGCCCATGCTGCTGCAGCGTAGGTGATGACCGGCTCAACCGTCGCCGTGTATATGACGCGGACGACGTCCGGGTGCAAACCCCAACTTATCTTCGCCGCTCTCGTGAGTTGCTTTGCGATGTTTAGGGCCTTTCTACAGACGTTGCCGACGTGGGTGTTGAATGTCAGTTTGTCGTCTATAGTAAGGCCCAGGACCTTCATCTCGCGGGACATGCCAATGTCGACCCCCGCCATGCTCAGCAGAGGGGTGTCATGCTTCAGCTTGTTTGTCAAGAGCATTGCACAGGTCTTTTGAGGCGCAAATCTGAGCTTGTTCTGGACACCCCACCCCTGAACAAAGCCAAGCGCGGCATTGGCACGTCGCTGCAACTCAAGCGCTGTGTCGTCGGCGAAGAAAAGTACGACGTCGTCCGCGAAAGCCTGGCAGTTTACGCCGCGCTGCTGCAAACCCGTTAGGAGGGGATCCAGGAGGATGTTCCAGAGGATCGGCCCACCTATTGACCCTTGGACACATCCTTTCTGGGTCTCTCTGCGGTGTTCTGCCCCGGCGTACCTCAACCTGACACATCTGCCGTCTAGGTAACTATCCAGTAGCCGCCTAGTATTTGCCGGACACTTTTCCTCAGCCAGTCTGACCTTAATGGCCGGCCACCATGCACTGTCAAAGGCTCCCTCTATATCCAGCGAGACGAGCAACACCATCTTTTTTCGCTTTATTTCAGCTCTAACTTGGTTCACTAGGGTATAGAGGGAGTCTTCGGTGCTTCTCTGGGGCATAAAGCCGTACTGGCGAGTACTCAGCCTCGGCACTAGGTGCCACTGGAGCCTCGTTACTACCATTTTCTCCAGGACCTTTCCAAGGAGAGGCAGTAGACCGATTGGCCTGTATGATTTTGGACTCTTGTAGTCATCCTTGCCCGGCTTCCTCAGCACCACAACTGTGGCTTCCTTCCACTTCTTGGGGAAGTGGCCCAGGCTGAGGCACTTGTTGGCCAAGGCAAGGAACGAGTCTGGGTCCTGGGAAATGGCTTGACGGCAGATGTCAGCTGTGAAGCCGTCCGCACCCGGCGCCTTTTTCGGGTTGAAATTGGACACCGCGGTCATCAGCTCGAGCGTTGTAAACGGCGGGTCATGAATCTCAGCATGGACCCGGTCGTTTACCCGCCGGGCTAGATGCCGGGTGTCACTGTGGTGACCGTTGTCCGTCGACTCTGAGTCTTCTGGATAGAAAGTTTGCGCCAGGTAGGATGCTGACTCAGCGGACGTCAAGGGTACGCCGTCTCTTTCCAGAGTTACGTCCTCGTGCCTAGTAGCAGTCCTCCCGATAACCCGGTAGATCCCCTCCCAAACTCCCTCCCTATCCTGCTTAGAGCAAAAGTCCTTCCAGCTTTGTATCTGGGCGCATTTGGCTTTTGTCTCATAATCTTGCTTTGCAAGCAGGTACGCAGCAACGACACCCTCCCTGCGAGCCGGTGCAGCGCAGCGGATCCTTCTCTTCCTGGTGGCGACTTCTTTTTTCAGTATGGCGAGCTCTTCGGACCACCACGGCAATGTAAATTTTGGTGCTTTCTTCTTTTTGGGAATGCTGATTTCGCATGATTTTTTAATTGATTCTATATATAATTCTGTTTTTATTTCTAATTGTTCAATGTTATTAATTTCGTCTATTGCGTTTTTATTTATTTGGTAATCTATTTTTAATTGTTCCAATTTCTCACGAAATTGGCTCCAATTAGCTTTTTTGGTGTTGTAAATTCTAGTAGTTGTCTCAATTTTGGTTCCTGTAGATTTCTTTAACCTAATATTAAAAGTTATGCCGTTGTGGTCCGAAGAGGTCATTCCTACTTCGACTTTCCAATCTGCCACCAAGCTGAGAAGGTCCGCCGAGCAAGCGGTGATGTCAACGTGGCTGCTAAAAAATTTCCCACCCCTGATGGTGTCAAAGGTGGGTGTGGTGCCGCTGTTGAGCACCTGCATGCCCATTTCTTCTAGCGTGCTGGACAGTTCTTCACCCCTATGGTCTTCCATTGTACTCCCCCACCAAGGGCTTGGTTAGGTTAGGTTAGGTTAGGTTGGATATAGCGAGGTGTTGTTTTTGGTTATATCGGTGTTTGATTTTCTTTTTGAGGTGCTTAGGCGTTCTAGTTAAGTTGTTGGGTTTGTTTAGTGTTTCTTTATATTTGGTGAATTTTGAGGTTGAGGCTAAGAGCTTAGGCTGTTTGGAGTTTTTGTTGGGTTGTCTTATAATAATTTTTTCTTTATAGGATATAGCGAGGTGTTGTTTTTGGTTATATCGGTGTTTGATTTTCTTTTTGAGGTGCTTAGGCGTTCTAGTTAAGTTGTTGGGTTTGTTTAGTGTTTCTTTATATTTGGTGAATTTTGAGGTTGAGGCTAAGAGCTTAGGCTGTTTGGAGTTTTTGTTGGGTTGTCTTATAATAATTTTTTCTTTATATTTTGGAGTGTTTCTTTATATTTTGTGGTGGTTGGGTTTGTTTAGTGAATCTTTATATTTTGTGGGATATTCTGTGGTGGTGTGTTTAGTTAAGGATTGGGTTTGTTGTACGTTATTGATTAGGATTTTTGATATAGCGAGGTGTTGTTTTTGGTTATATCGGTGTTTGATTTTCTTTTTGATAGCGAGGTGGTGTGCTTAGGCGTTCTAGTTAAGTTGTTGGGTTTGTTTAGTGTTTCTTTATATTTTGTTTGCTTTTGTGACTGTGAGGGTGTAGGTTAGGCTTAGGTTAAGGCTGCAACCGATTGCTAGGTTGGATCCGCAAAAATGGACGGTGATGCATCGGCATCGTCCAGCATAGATCGGGGAAGGAAGAGAGTTGGGGAGGACCCTGTGTTCCTGTCGGCATCCGACACGGAAACGGAGATGCCCGCTCCTGCGAAGGTGCCCACGGCGAAGCGCGGGAAGGCGCGCCTCACGTTCCATTCGTCGGGGCTGTCGAGGGCCATTAGGGCGAAACGTGGGAAGGCGCGCCTCACAGGGCACGCATCGGGGCTGGCGAGGGCCAACAGGGCCCTCAAAGAGAGGGAGGAGGAGGCCCGAGAAGAGGCCTACGTGAAGGAGCTTCACAAGAAGGCCTTCATGAGGTCATCACAGGCCGCCCTGGCCTGTGACGACGAGGAAGAGGCCCGTGATTCGACGGACCAGGAGGTGGTGTCGTGTCTGGACATCCAGACTATGAGGGCTCGGGTGGGGGAGAACCTCTCCACCATCCTAGAATACGTTGGCAAATCCTCCAACTTAAAGGGAGGGTTTGCCAATAAAATAAAGGGTTGCGCGACCAACATCGCAGAGATGGTGGAGAGCCTGGCAGAAGCCAAAACGACGGATTCGATGCGCAGGCTGCGGGCGGACAACGTCCGCCTCAGCCAGGAGCTCGCCAACTTGAGGGGTGAGCTCCGGGCGTACAAGAGGGACTTCGAGGCCCACAAGGCCTTGACGGCGGCTGCGAGTCCAGCCGCCGGACCGAGCGCAGCCTGCGCAGCTCCCCCACCGGCGGTAGAGATTGGGGACGAGCTCGTGGAGCGCCTGCTGGCGGCCCTCCTCCCTCCTCTCGCGAGGATGGTGGAGGGGAAGGTGGCGGGGCTCGTCCCCACTCACGAGAGGGCTCGCCCGCCGCTTGCGGCGGACAAGCGGAAGGCGGTGCCCGCGGAGGCGCCGGTGGCGACGCCCTTGGCGGCACCCGCGGCGGCGGGAAATACGGGGAGACCCAAGGCCGGGAAGGCGGCCCCGGTGGCAACCCGGAGGTCAGCGACCCAGGGGCCGCAGCCGGTGCCCCCGACCGCCCAGGCGGCCCCCGTCCCCTCCACCTCGGCCGAGACATGGACCGAGGTGGTACGCCGCGGTAAGAAGGCGGCCGCGCCAGCGGCCAAGGGGCCGTCCCAAGGGTTGGCCACATCGAAGGCGGGGCCCCCCGCCCAGGAGGCCAACAAGAAGAAGGAGGTCAAGCTGACGGCTCCCCGGTCGGCGGCCGTGGTGCTTACCCTAGCACCAGAGGCCGTGAGCCGGGGCATCTCGTACAGAGATGTCCTGGCCAAGGCCGAGGAGGCCGTTAGCTTAGACGAACTGGAGATTGTTGGCCTCAAAAGCCGACAAACGGCCACGGGAGCCCGTATGCTGGAGATAACGGGCTCCCAGAAGTCGGAGAAGGCGGATCGGCTGGCGGCGAAGTTGAAGGTGGCGCTGGCCGACATGGTGCGTGTCGACCGCCCCACGAAGACGGTCGACGTGCGCATCGTCGGCCTTGACGACGCCGCCACGCCCGAGAAGCTGACGGCGGCAGTTGCCAGGGCGGGGGGCTGCATGGCTGAGGCCGTGAAGGTCTGCGGGGCGATCCGCCCCAACGACAGGGGAGAGGGCACGGCCCTTGTGTCATGCCCGGTCGACGCCGCGAAGCGGATCACGGAGGCCGGCCGCCTGCTGGTGGGCTGGAGCTCGGCGCGTGCCCAGCTCCTCGAGGCGCGCCCCATGCGCTGCTACAGGTGCATGGGGCTGGGGCACACGCGCCAGCTGTGCCCATCGGCGGCAGACCGTAGCCATTTGTGCTACCGTTGCGGCGTGGCCGGGCATGCATCGGGTGCGTGCCAGGTCATTCCCCCGCGCTGTGCCATCTGCACAGATAGGGGCCTGAAGGCGGACCACGTCATGGGGGGGCGTAATTGCAACCCCCCCCATGTCAGGGGGAGACTGGCCCCAGCACCCCAGGGCCAGAGAGCCGAAAGCCGCCAGGCGGCAGTCGCGGGGGACGCTGAGATGTCACATTAATGGACGGAGGACATCTCAGCGTCCTACAGGCGAATGTCAACCACTCCGCCGGAGCGCAGGACCTGCTCTTGCAGTCCATGGCGGAGTGGGACATAGCCGTGGCGGCGGTGGCGGAGCCTTACTTCGTCCCTAGCCAGCCTCATTGGCTGGGAGACGAGAGTGGCTCCGCCGCCATTGTGGTTTCGGCTGGCCTTGGGGTCCCCTTCTCCCTCGTCGAGAAGGGGCCCGGCTACGTGGTGGCGTCATGGGGGGAGTACGCGCTGATAAGCGCGTACTTCTCCCCAAATAGACCGTTGGCGGACTTCGAGCGGTTTCTCACCCGTCTCGGAGCCGCCATCGGGAGGGTGGCGCCCCGCGAGGTCCTGGTGCTCGGGGACCTCAACGCGAAGTCCGTCGCGTGGGGGAACCCGAGCACCACGCCGAAGGGCCGGGAGCTGGAGGCCTTTGCCCTGGCTTCGGGGCTGACCCTGCTCAACAGGGGCACAGCCCACACCTGCGTGCGGCAGCGGGGGGGATCCGTGGTGGATGTCTCATTCGCCACGCCCGCTGTCGCCAGGAGGGTGTGGGACTGGTGCGTGGTTGAAGAGGTGGAGACCCTGTCGGACCACAGGTACATCAGGTTCGAGGTCTCCACCTCGGGCAGGGCGGCCCCGACTCAACGGTGGCCGAGCCAGTTCCCGCGTTGGGCCCTGTCAAGGTTCGACGCGGGACTGGCCGCGGAGGCGGCGATCGTCCGCCGATGGAGCTTTCCCCGCCGGGAGCTGGAGGTGGACGGCATGGCCGCGCACATGCGGGAGGCGCTCACTGCCGTATGTGACGCGGCCATGCCCAGGGTGAGCGGACGTCCACCCCGGAGGCGGGGACAAGTGTACTGGTGGTCGCAGGAGATCGCCGACCTCCGCGCGTCGTGCTCCGCGGCCCGCAGGGCCTACACGAGGGGCAGGCGTCGGCCAAGCCAAGAGGGCACTGATGGCCAGCTGTACTCGGCGTACCGGCAGGCCAGGAAGGCGGTGCAGCTGGCCATCAGCAGGGCGAAAGAGAGGGCCAGGGAGGCCATGCTGGAGGGGCTGGACAGGGACCCGTGGGGCCGTCCGTACCGATGGGCGCGTAATAAAATGCGCCCTCAGACGGCCCCGACGACGGAGACCCTGGACCCCCAGTTCCTCCAGAGGGTGGTCGGGGAGTTATTCCCCCGGCAGGGGAGGTTCAGTCCCCCAACGATGGCCGCCAGTCGACCGCAGGAGGACGAGGGAGAGGAGCAGACGCCCCCCCCCATCACGGACGGCGAGATGGGAGCCGCCATACGGTGCCTTCGGTCCAAGAAGAGGGCACCGGGTCCGGATGGGGTCCCCGGGAAGGTGCTATTCGTAGCTCTGGAGTACCTCGGGGAACAGCTTCGGGAACTCTTCAATATGTGCATCCGCACTGGACAGTTCCCGGAGCTGTGGAGGGTGGGGCGGTTGGTACTGTTGCCGAAGGCGGGTCGTTCTGCCGACTCTCCTTCGGCATATAGGCCAATCGTCCTGCTGGATGAGGTCGGGAAGCTGCTGGAACGCATTCTGGCAGCCCGACTCAACCGGCATCTGCTCGGACCGGGGCCCGGCCTCTCTGAGGCCCAATACGGGTTCCGGGCACTGCGGTCGACGGTGGACGCCGTCCTGGCCCTAAAGCGCCTCACGGTGGAGGCGACTGGGCGGGGGTCCAGGGTCCTGGCTGTGTCCCTGGACATCAGGAATGCCTTCAACAGCATCCCCCATGCCACCATTATCGAGGCACTCCGGTTCCAAGGGGTGCCTCGGTACATGGGGACGCTGTTGGGGGCATACCTGGAGGGCAGGACGGTGGTGGCCGTCGGAAGGGGCGGCCGCCTGGTGGAGCACTCGGTGGAGGCCGGCGTCCCGCAGGGTTCGGTGTTGGGGCCGATCCTGTGGAACGTCGGCTATGACTGGGTGCTCCGCGGGAGACTCCTCCCCGGGATGAGTGTCATATGCTATGCAGACGACACTCTTGTCACCGCCCGGGGAGGAGACTTCAAGGAGGTCTCCCGACTCGCCACAGTAGGGGTGGACCTGGTGGTCGGGAGGATCAGGCGGCTGGGCCTCGAGGTGGCCCTGGAGAAGACGGAGGCCCTTCTATTTCATGGGCCCCGAGCCGGACCGCCGCCGCGTGCAAATATTGTCCTCGGCGGCGGAACGGTGGTGAGGATCGGGGCCCAGATGAAATATTTGGGCCTCATTTTGGACGGGCGCTGGGGTTTCGGCCCCCACTTCAAGGAGTTGGGGCCGAGACTGGTGAGGGCGGCCGCGGCCCTCGGGCAGCTCCTCCCGAACAAGGGAGGACCCAACGCCAGGAGCCGAAGGCTTATGTCGGGTATTGTCCGCAGCATGGCACTGTACGGTGCCCCGGTGTGGGCGGATGCCCTCTGTGCCGCCAACAAGGCCCTCCTCCGGAGACCGCAGAGGGTAATAGCACAGAGGGCCATCAGAGGATACCGTACGGTGTCATGGGCGGCAGCCACGCTCCTGGCCGCGGACCCTCCCTGGGAGCGCGAGGCCGAGGTTCTCGCCCGGGTGTACCGGTTTGTCGCGGACAAGAGAGCACAGGGCGAGAACCCGGCCCCAAGGGAGGTGCGCCGCGAGCGCCGCGAGGCGAAGGATGACCTGGTGGAGAGGTGGGCCGAAGACCTCGAGGTGGCCCAATATGGCGGGTGGACCATACGGGCCGTGAAGCCGGTCCTCGAGCGCTGGATGCGTCGCAAACGCAGGCCCCTCACCTTCCGGATGGTGCAGGTGCTAACCGGGCATGGGTGCTTCGGCAAGTACCTGCACCGCATCGGGAGGGAGGAGACGCCGGAGTGCCGCGAATGCGACGCTCCAGCGGACACGGCGGAGCACACCCTCGAGGAGTGTGCGGCCTGGGGTCCACAGCGCCATACTCTGGCGCAGCACTTCGAGGACGGTCTCTCCCTGCCGAGTATGATTCCCGTCATGCTCCGCAGGGAGAGAGCGTGGAAGGCGATGGCCCACTTCTGCCACCAGGTCATGGGGCTGAAGGAGGCTGAGGAGCGGCTGCGGGAGGATGATCCTCGGTCCGCGCCGCTCCGTCGGAGACGCACCGGCGCGCGTAGGAGGCGATACGCGCACCTCATGCCGCCGGTGTAGCGAGGGCCACAGACGGCAGGTTGAGGGACCTGCCGTCTGACACGTGGCGGGAGGGGGGGGTGTGGAGCCCACACCCCTCCTCCAGGGAAGGGGCCCGGCTTCGGTCGGGCCGACGTCGCCGGGGCGCCGCTGTCGCATTCGCGTTGTGGTCACACCACTTGCGAGATCCAGCGGCGCCCCATTGCACAAGCGACAGGACGGCTCCCGGGGTGTTTTAGTCAGTATGCCCACACTCGGTGGGCGAGCCTGACACACGGCCGCCACCCTCCCTCAGGGGGCGGTGTCATGGTGCGTAACTGCATTTCACCCCGTAAAAAAAAAAAAAAAAAAAGGTTAGGTTAGGTTAGGTTAGGTTAGGTTAGGTTAGGTTAGGTTAGGTTAGGTTAGGTTAGGTTAGGTTAGGTTAGGTTAGGTTAGGTTAGGTTAGGTTAGGTTAGGTTAGGTTAGGTTAGGTTAGGTTAGGTTAGGTTAGGTTAGGTTAGGTTAGGTTAGGTTAGGTTAGGTTAGGTTTTTTTTTTTTTTTTTCAAAGAATTTGAGGCTCCATGTGTGCTCGCGGTGCTAATGGTATACTCCGCGAGCACACAAAGTGATTATATTTGGAGGCTTATGAAAGAGGTTTGAGATTCGTGATTAAATTTAGTAATTGGGAGATGAAGTATTTTAATAAGAATTCAGATTGTTGTAATGTTTTGTGAGTAGAGGTATATATTTATTTATTTTCTTTAGGTTTTAAAATAATAAGTACTAAAAAGGATTTATAAAGGTTTCGCGAGGTAACTTAAGCTTATATTAGCAAGACTAGCTATTGTGAGATGAAGTTTTTAAAATGGTAAAAAGTTTTAGATATTATAATAGTATGGTTGTAGATATTTATTTATTTTGTTTATATGTATGTTTATTTAAGGTTTTGAACGAGTTAAGAGATTTTGAAGGGATCATGCTCAAATTTAGTAGGGTCTACCGAGAGCCGAGGGCACACACACGCTAGGTCGCAACGCAGCTACTCCTGTCAGTCGCGGGCATCAGACGCCGATTTATTGTTGTCGGGTGATATCCGCGACCGGGAGCACTCGCAGTAGGTGGAAAACGCGCCCTGCAGCTCCACACAGATCCTAGAGTTTCGGGTGTAAGGTGGGTAATTGAGGTCAGGTGGAATCACTCGCCATAGTCCGTACGCGAGGAGACGGAATGGGTCATGGCGATGTAGCGGGGACATGTATTGGACGTGGCACTGTGCGCAGTGTTTTGTTCGGTAATATTGCGACTTTTGCAGTAAATGGTGCAATTATAACAATTAAGTTTGGACGTGTCATCCTTAAGCGGGCAGTCTTTAAAAGCGTGTTGGCTGGAAGAGCAGTGGGAGCACGTGGACGCGGTTTGTTTGCACCATTTTTTCGTGTGGCCGTATTGGAGACACCTGTAGCACTGTAGTACGGGAACATAGCTCTCAACGTGAACCCTCTGGTGGTCCACATTGAGCTTACCAGCATCAATAATGGACCGCCAGAGGGCGGGGCTGGTGGTGTAAGCAGCGTTGTAGAGCTTGGCATTTCGGTTCCCGCGCTTGAATTTCAGCTCCAGGGTCTCGGGCTCGTTGTTTTTAATCGGATCGTTTTGGGTGCGGAGAATGGTAGTGAGCGTTTCTGGGGAAATATCTTCGGGCACTCCTTTGATGATTACCATAGGTAATAGCTTTTTGGAAGGCTCTGCTTGGATGATTGATGATGTGCCGATTTTCTCGAGGGTTGCCTGCATTTGTTCAGATTTTTCAAATTCAACCCTGAGTTTAGATTTAGAAACCGGCTTTACGCTGAGGGGGGCGAAGTTTGTGTCACGAAAGCTGATATTTCCCTGCCATGCAGAGAGAGTTTCGGAGGTAGTGGTTGAGTTTTTAGCGGAAACTATGATGGCCGGTTTGTATGGAGGTGGGCGAAGCGGAACAGAGGGAGTCGACGCCACCCTTGCGTAAGAGGGCTGACCTGAGGTGGTAAGAGATGGCAGAGGCGTCTGAGCGGTCGGCGCAGGCACCGTGATCGCCTTCATTTCCTCACGGATGCACTCTCGGATAACCGCCTTGAGTCCCTCGGTGTCAGCAGGGGGGGCAGGCGGGGCAGGGGGGGCAGATGGCAGTGGCGAAAGAGTAAGAAGGTGCTCAATCCGGTCCACGCTTGTGAGGATATCGGCCTTGATCCCTCTCTTGAGGTTACCCGAGCGGCCCACGGCTTCTCGGATAACCTCAAAGAGGGAGAAGATCTCACTCTCCGGGTCCTCAAAATAGCCCAACTGTTGCGGGACGGGCTTAGCGGGCTTAGCGGCGGGAGTGGCGACCGTAGCAATGGGAGTGGCGGCTTGGCTGCCGTAACGGAGCGGGGGCATAGAACCAGACGAATCCGGATCGTCGCCGGTGTGGGAGTGGGGCGTTAGCCCAAGCGGCGTCCTCAACATACTAAAAACACGGCCAGAAACGACAAAATTTAAAAATTAATTTCCCGGAAAAGTCGATGACCTAAGGGTATCGACTAAGGGTCGGTGGGGCGGGGCGGCGGGGTGGGTGGCGGCAAAAACCGGGGGAGGCCCACGAAGAGAAGTGTAGTAGATGCGGAAGAGGTCCGACGGATTTAGAAAAAGAAATTAAAGAAAAAGGCCGAAAAAAGTTAATTTAGAAAATTTGTAAGTGTTTTTGCAAAATTGAAGGAAAACTATTGAATTTACTTTTATTTTTGTTTCAGGTACAAGGAGCTGAAGGCGAGACGCTTGTAGGAAGGTGCGACACAAGTGGGTGAGAGGTAAACTGAACAAAAGTTGTTTTATGTTAGGTTAGGTTAGGTTAGGTTAGGTTAGGTTAGGTTAGGTTAGGTTAGGTTAGGTTAGGTTAGGTTAGGTTAGGTTAGGTTAGGTTAGGTTAGGTTAGGTTAGGTTAGGTTAGGTTAGGTTAGGTTAGGTTAGGTTAGGTTAGGTTAGGTTAGGTTAGGTTAGGTTAGGTTAGGTTAGGTTAGGTTAGGTTAGGTTAGGTTAGGTTAGGTTAGGTTAGGTTAGGTTAGGTTAGGTTAGGTTAGGTTAGGTTAGGTTAGGTTAGGTTAGGTTAGGTTAGGTTAGGTTAGGTTAGGTTAGGTTAGGTTAGGTTAGGTTAGGTTAGGTTAGGTTAGGTTCTTCCGGATGGTGCAGGTGCTGACCGGGCATGGGTGCTTCGGTAAGTACCTGCACCGCATCGGGAGGGAGGAGACGCCGGAGTGCCGCGAATGCGACGCTCCAGCGGACACGGCGGAGCACACTCTGGCGGAGTGTGCGGCCTGGGGTCCACAGCGCCATGTTCTGGCGCAACACTTCGAGGGCGGTCTCTCCTTGCCGAGTATGATTCCCATCATGCTCCGCAGGGAGAGAGCGTGGAAGGCGATGGCCCACTTCTGCCACCAAGTCATTGGGCTGAAGGAGGCCGAGGAGCGGCTGCGGGAGGATGATCCTCGGTCCGCGCCGCTCCGTCGGAGACGCACCGGCGCGCGTAGGAGGCGCTACGCGCACCTCATGCCGCCGGTGCAGTGAGGGCCACAGACGGCAGGTTGAGGGACCTGCCGTCTGACACGTGGCGGGAGGGGGGGGTGTGGAGCCCACACCCCCCCTCCAGGGAAGGGGCCCGGCTTCGGTCGGGCCGACGTCGCCGGGGCGCCGCTGTCGCATTCGCGTTGTGGTCACACCACTTGCGAGATCCAGCGGCGCCCCATTGCACAAGCGACAGGACGGCTCCCGGGGTGTTTTAGTCAGTATGCCCACACTCGGTGGGCGAGCCTGACACACGGCCGCCACCCTCCCTCAGGGGGCGGTGTCATGGTGCGTAACTGCATTTCACCCCGTAAAAAAAAAAAAAAAAAAAGGTTAGGTTAGGTTAGGTTAGGTTAGGTTAGGTTAGGTTAGGTTAGGTTAGGTTAGGTTAGGTTAGGTTAGGTTAGGTTAGGTTAGGTTAGGTTAGGTTAGGTTAGGTTAGGTTAGGTTAGGTTAGGTTAGGTTAGGTTAGGTTAGGTTAGGTTAGGTTAGGTTAGGTTAGGTTAGGTTAGGTTAGGTTAGGTTAGGTTAGGTTAGGTTAGGTTAGGTTAGGTTAGGTTAGGTTAGGTTAGGTTAGGTTAGGTTAGGTTAGGTTAGGTTAGGTTAGGTTAGGTTAGGTTAGGTTAGGTTAGGTTAGGTTAGGTTAGGTTAGGTTAGGTTAGGTTAGGTTAGGTTAGGTTAGGTTAGGTTAGGTTAGGTTAGGTTAGGTTAGGTTAGGTTAGGTTAGGTTAGGTTAGGTTAGGTTAGGTTAGGTTAGGTTAGGTTAGGTTAGGTTAGGTTAGGTTAGGTTAGGTTAGGTTAGGTTAGGTTAGGTTAGGTTAGGTTAGGTTAGGTTAGGTTAGGTTAGGTTAGGTTAGGTTAGGTTAGGTTAGGTTAGGTTAGGTTAGGTTAGGTTAGGTTCACCCGTAACCCCACACTGAGTGGGGCCGGGGGCCTTCGGGCCGCGAGGAGACAACCTCTATAAAAAACACACGGTGGGGGCCCTCCTCTATGTCCCTCTGTTCAGCAGAGGGCATAGAGGAGGTTGAGGGAGGGTCACAGACGGCAGGTTGGGGGACCTGCCGTCCGACATCGTGACGGGAGAAGGGGGTGGGGGGCCCATGCCCCTTCTCCAGTGAGGGTGGGCCCGACTCCTTTGCGAGTCAGGTCGACGTCGCCGGGGCGCCGCTGTAGCATTCGCACTGTGGTCTACCACTTGCGAGATCCGGCGGCGCCCCATTGCACGAGCGACAGGACGGCCCCCGGGGTGTTTTAGGAGGTATGCCTCTCCTATTATTAGGAGAGGAGAGTCCGACACACGGCCGTCGCCCTCCCCAAGGGTGGCGGTTATGGTGCACAAAGCATTTCACCCCGTTAACAAAAAAAAAAAAAAAAAAAGGTTAGGTTAGGTTAGGTTAGGTTAGGTTAGGTTAGGTTAGGTTAGGTTAGGTTAGGTTTTTTTTTTATTATTAATGAAATTGAGGCTCCATTGTGTGCTCGCAGTGCTAATGGTATACTCCGCGAGCACACAGAGTGATTACATTGAACGGCTTATGAAAGAGGGTTACAGAGTGTAATTTTGTTTTGTGCAACTTTGTACAAAGTGCGTATTACGATTGATTTATTGGAAAGAGATTTAGGATTTAAAGTGGTTGTTGTTAAGTAGTGTGTTTACAGAGAGATTTTGGCAGTTATAGTGTTTACAGCATCTTTTATATTATATAAAATATAAAGTGCATTATTAGATGATTCTTATTATTGTATTTAATTTATGATTTGTAATTGAGTTAAATCTTGATAAGTTTTAAGGGGATTAAGTAATAGAAAATGATTAAGATTGTTAAGATGTTGTTATTTGTGTGGGTGTGTATATATACATATATTTATTGTTTACATTTTTGTAATAATATATTTTTTTAAGGATTTTAATAGATTTTACAGGATTACATAAGTATGCTTACATTAGATCTGCATAGGGCTGTGGGCGCACACGCGCGTGGTTGTATTGCAACTGCTCTTGTCGGTCGAGGGTATCTTAAACCGATTAGTGTATCGTCGGCGACATCCGCGACCGGGAGCAGCGTCGGTAGGTGAATGACTCGCCATACAGCTCCATACAGGTCCTGGATGTTTAACAGTGTGGGCTATATTGAGTTAAGTGGTATAGAGCTACTCGCCGTAGTCGGTACGTGAGCAGACGGATTTGCTCGTACTTATGTAGCGGGGGCAAGTAGCTGACGTGGCACTGTGGGCGGTATCTTTGTCAGAGATATTATGGTTTTTATTGTGTGCATTGCAATTGTAGCAGGATAGTTTAGTGGCGTCTTCCTTAACAGGGCAGTCCTTGTAACTGTGCTGGGTGGATGAGCAGTGCGAGCAGGTAGAGGTTGTTTCTTTGCACCACTTCTTGGTGTGGCCATACTGGAGGCAGCGGTAGCATTGTAAGACCGGTATGTACGTTTCGACGTGGACCCTTTGGTGGTCCACATTGAGTTTGCCAACATCAGTAATGGACCGCCAAAGAGCAGGGCTGGTGGTGTAGGCCGCATTGTACAGTTTCGGGTTCCTGTTTCCGCGTTTGAACTTAAGCTGGAGTTCCTCAGGCCCGTTGTTTTTAATTGCGTCGTTTTGACTGCGCAGAATGGTGGTTAGAGTCTCGGGGGAAATTGAGTCAGGAATACCCTTGATTATTACCATGGGCTGCAACTTTTTCGATGGCTCCGCCTCGATAGTAGAAGATGGGCTTATTTTATTTAGGGTAGTTTCCATGTGCTCCGTTCTGTCAAATTCTACCCGGAGTTTGTTTTTGGAGATGGGCTTGACGCTAAGGGGGGAAAAGTTTGTGTCTGTGAAAGTGATGCTCTTCTGCCATGCAGTAAGAGTCTCGGAGGTGGTTGCGGAATTCTTTGCAGAGACTATGATTGATGGTTTATAAGGAGTTGGGCGGAGCGGGATGGAGGGAGTTGCGGCAACGTTGGCGTAGGAGGACTGACCCGGAGGAGACGGAGTAGGAGTCGGCAGAGGCGCCTGAGCGGTCGGCGCAGGCACCGTGATTGCCCTCATCTCCTCACGGATGCACTCTCGAATGGTTGCCTTGAGCTCTTCGGTGTCAGCAGGGGGGGCAGGAGGGGCAGGGGGAGCAGATGGCAGGGGCGAAAGAGTAAGTAGGTGTTCAATCCTGTCCACGCTTGTGAGGATATCGGCCTTGATCCCTCTCTTGAGGTTACCCGAGCGGCCCACGGCTTCTCGGATAACCTCAAAGAGGGAGAAGATCTCACTCTCCGGGTCCTCAAAATAGCCCATCTGTAGCGGGACGGGTTTAGCGGGCTTAGCAGCGGGAGTTGCGACCGTAGCAGTGGGAGTGGCGGCTTGGCTGCCGTAACGGAGCGGGGGCATCGAACCAGACGAGTCCGGGTCGTCGCTGGTGTGGGAGTGGGGCGTCAGCCCAAGCGGCGTCCTCAACATAATTAAAATGTGGCCAGAAACGGTAAAAATGTAAAATAATTTTCCCTGAAAAGTCGATGACCCAAGGGTATCGACGAAGGGTCGGTGGGGCGGGGCGGCGGGGTGGGTGGCGGCAAAAAAAACGGGGGAGGTCCACGAAGAGAAGTGTAGTAGATGCGGAAGAGGTCCGACGGATTTAGAAAAAGAAATTAAAGAAAAAGGCCGAAAAAAGTTAATTTAGAAAATTTGTAAGTGTTTTTGCTAAATTGAAGGAAAACTATTGAATCTACTTTTATTTTTGTTTCAGGTACAAGGAGCTGAAGGCGAGACGCTTGTAGGAAGGTGCGACACAAGTGGGTGAGAGGTAAACTGAACAAAAGTTGTTTTATGTTGTACTGAAAATACACGCCGCTCAGGTGGATTTTTTACGAGACGTATGTATGGAGAAAAACCAAAATTTCGTCGTATCGGCACAAAAGAGGTGTCAATCGACGCGGGGGAGGCCCACGAAGAGAAGTGTAGTAGATGCGGAAGAGGTCCGACGGATTTAGAAAAAGAAATTAAAGAAAAAGGCCGAAAAAAGTTAATTTAGAAAATTTGTAAGTGTTTTTGCTAAATTGAAGGAAAACTATTGAATCTACTTTTATTTTTGTTTCAGGTACAAGGAGCTGAAGGCGAGACGCTTGTAGGAAGGTGCGACACAAGTGGGTGAGAGGTAAACTGAACAAAAAAGGTTAGGTTAGGTTAGGTTAGGTTAGGTTAGGTTAGGTTAGGTTAGGTTAGGTTAGGTTAGGTTAGGTTAGGTTAGGTTAGGTTAGGTTAGGTTAGGTTAGGTTAGGTTAGGTTAGGTTAGGTTAGGTTAGGTTAGGTTAGGTTAGGTTAGGTTAGGTTAGGTTAGGTTAGGTTAGGTTAGGTTAGGTTAGGTTAGGTTAGGTTAGGTTAGGTTAGGTTAGGTTAGGTTAGGTTAGGTTAGGTTAGGTTAGGTTAGGTTAGGTTAGGTTAGGTTAGGTTAGGTTAGGTTAGGTTAGGTTAGGTTAGGTTAGGTTAGGTTAGGTTAGGTTAGGTTAGGTTAGGTTAGGTTAGGTTAGGTTTTTTTTTTTTTTTTTTTTTTAAAGATTTTTTTTTTAAAGAAGTTGAGGTTCCTTGTGTGCTCGCAGTGCTAATGGAATACTCCGCGAGCACACAGAGTGATTATATTGGGGTTTTGAGAGAGTGTTACAGATTTTTATTTTGATTTAATGCAACTTTGTACAAAGTGCGTATTACGATAGATTTTATTAAAAGGGATTTGGGATTTGGAGCTGTTGTAGTTAAGAAGATTATTTACAGGGAGATTTTGGGAGTTATCATGCTTACAGCATCTTTTATATTATATATATAATATAAAGTGCATTCTTAAGTTGATTGTTATTGATTGTATTAAATTAATTATTTGTTATGGAGTAAAAGTTTGATGAGTTGTAAGGGGATTAAGTAATTGGAAATGATTAAGATTGTTAAATTGTTATTATTTGTGTAGTTTGTATATAAATATGTATATAATTATATATAATGTTTACATTTTTATTTGTTTAGATTTTAAGGATTGTAAGAGATTTTGCAGGATTACTAATATGCTTACATTAGACCTGCATAGAGCTGTGGGCGAACACGCGCGTAGTTGAATCGCAACTGCTCTTGTCGGTCGCGGGTATCTTAAACCGATTAGTGTATCGTCGGCGACATCCGCGACCGGGAGCAGTGTCGGTAGGTGAAAGACGCACCCTACAGCTCCATACAGGTCCAGGATGATTAACAATGTGAGTTATATTGAATTATGTGGGATGGAGCTACTCGCCGTAGTCGGTACGTGAGCGGATGGATTTGCTCGTACTTATGTAGCGGGGGCAAGTAGCTGACGTGGCACTGTGGGCGGTATCTTTGTCGGAGATATTGTGGTTTTTATTGTGTGCGTTGCAATTGTAACAGGATAGTTTAGAGGCGTCTTCCTTAACAGGGCAGTCCTTGTAACTGTGCTGGGTGGATGAGCAGTGGGAGCAAGTAGATGTAGTTTCTTTGCACCACTTCTTGGTGTGGCCATACTGGAGGCAGCGGTAACATTGTAGGACCGGTATGTACGTTTCGACGTGGACCCTTTGGTGGTCCACATTGAGTTTGCCAACATCAGTGATGGACCGCCAAAGAGCAGGGCTGGTAGTGAAAGCAGCATTATATAATTTGGGATTCCTGTTTCCCCTCTTGAATTTGAGTTGGAGGTCCTCAGGCCCGTTGTTTTTTACGGAGTCATTTTGGGTGCGGAGAATGGTTGTGAGTGTCTCAGGGCTGATGTCTTCGGGTACTCCTTTGACAATGATCATTGGCTGTAGTTTTCTAGAGGGCTCTGCTTGAATGATAGATGTGGGGCTGAGTTTATGTAGGGTGGTCTCCATGTGTTCGGTCTTGTCGAATTCGACCCGGAGTTTATTTTTGGAGATGGGCTTGACACTAAGAGGGGCAAAGTTTGTGTCTCGGAAAGAGATACTCTTCTGCCAGGCAGAAAGAGTCTCAGAGGTGGTGCTGGAGTCCTTTGCAGAGACTATAATAGACGGTTTATAAGGAGGTGGCCGCAGCGGGACCGAGGGAGTCGAGGCAACCTTAGCGTATGAGGACTGACTCGGAGGAGGCGGAGTAGGAGTCGGCAGAGGCGCCTGAGCGGTCGGCGCAGGCACCGTGATCGCCCTCAACTCCTCTCGAATGCACTCGCGGATGGTTGCCTTGAGTCCCTCGGTGTCAGCAGGGGGGGCAGGCAGGGCAGGGGGAGCAGATGGCAGCGGCGAAAGAGTAAGTAGGTGTTCAATCCTGTCCACGCTTGTGAGGATATCGGCCTTGATCCCTCTCTTGAGGTTACCCGAGCGGCCCACGGCTTCTCGGATAACCTCAAAGAGGGAGAAAATCTCGCTCTCCGGGTCCTCGAAATAGCCCATCTGTAGCGGGACGGGTTTAGCGAGCTTAGCAGCGGGTTTGGCGGGCGTAGCAGCGGGAGTGGCGGCTTGGCTGCCGTAACGGAGCGGGGGCATCGAACCAGACGAGTCCGGGTCGTCGCCGGTGTGGGAGTGGGGCGTCAGCCCGAGCGGCGTCCTCAACATATTGAAAATGTGGCCAGAAACGGTAAAAATGTAAAATTAATTCCCCAGAAAAGTCGATGAACCAAGGGTATCGACAAAGGGCCGGTGGGGCGGGGCGGCGGGGTGGGTGGCGGCAAAAAACGGGGGAGGCCCACGAAGAGAAGTGTAGTAGATGCGGAAGAGGTCCGACGGATTTAGAAAAAGAAATTAAAGAAAAAGGCCGAAAAAAGTTAATTTAGAAAATTTGTAAGTGTTTTTGCAAAATTGAAGGAAAACTATTGAATTTACTTTTATTTTTGTTTCAGGTACAAGGAGCTG
>CAMZJP010000016.1:0-40902 GCA_947310845.1 Yponomeuta plumbellus | reverse complement strand
TCGTCGTATCGGCACAAAAGAGGTGTCAATCGACGCGGGGGAGGCCCACGAAGAGAAGTGTAGTAGATGCGGAAGAGGTCCGACGGATTTAGAAAAAGAAATTAAAGAAAAAGGCCGAAAAAAGTTAATTTAGAAAATTTGTAAGTGTTTTTGCAAAATTGAAGGAAAACTATTGAATTTACTTTTATTTTTGTTTCAGGTACAAGGAGCTGAAGGCGAGACGCTTGTAGGAAGGTGCGACACAAGTGGGTGAGAGGTAAACTGAACAAAAGTTGTTTTATGTTGTACTGAAAATACACGCCGCTTAGGTGGATTTTTTACGAGACGTATGTATGGAGAAAGACAAAAATTTCGTCGTATCGGCACAAAAGAGGTGTCAATCGACGCGGGGGAGGCCCACGAAGAGAAGTGTAGTAGATGCGGAAGAGGTCCGACGGATTTAGAAAAAGAAATTAAAGAAAAAGGCCGAAAAAAGTTAATTTAGAAAATTTGTAAGTGTTTTTGCAAAATTGAAGGAAAACTATTGAATTTACTTTTATTTTTGTTTCAGGTACAAGGAGCTGAAGGCGAGACGCTTGTAGGAAGGTGCGACACAAGTGGGTGAGAGGTAAACTGAACAAAAGTTGTTTTATGTTGTACTGAAAATACACGCCGCTTAGGTGGATTTTTTACGAGACGTATGTATGGAGAAAGACAAAAATTTCGTCGTATCGGCACAAAAGAGGTGTCAATCGACGCGGGGGAGGCCCACGAAGAGAAGTGTAGTAGATGCGGAAGAGGTCCGACGGATTTAGAGAAAGAAATTAAAGAAAAAGGCCGAAAAAAGTTAATTTAGAAAATTTGTAAGTGTTTTTGCAAAATTGAAGGAAAACTATTGAATTTACTTTTATTTTTGTTTCAGGTACAAGGAGCTGAAGGCGAGACGCTTGTAGGAAGGTGCGACACAAGTGGGTGAGAGGTAAACTGAACAAAAGTTGTTTTATGTTGTACTGAAAATACACGCCGCTTAGGTGGATTTTTTACGAGACGTATGTATGGAGAAAGACAAAAATTTCGTCGTATCGGCACAAAAGAGGTGTCAATCGACGCGGGGGAGGCCCACGAAGAGAAGTGTAGTAGATGCGGAAGAGGTCCGACGGATTTAGAGAAAGAAATTAAAGAAAAAGGCCGAAAAAAGTTAATTTAGAAAATTTGTAAGTGTTTTTGCAAAATTGAAGGAAAACTATTGAATTTACTTTTATTTTTGTTTCAGGTACAAGGAGCTGAAGGCGAGACGCTTGTAGGAAGGTGCGACACAAGTGGGTGAGAGGTAAACTGAACAAAAGTTGTTTTATGTTGTACTGAAAATACACGCCGCTTAGGTGGATTTTTTACGAGACGTATGTATGGAGAAAGACAAAAATTTCGTCGTATCGGCACAAAAGAGGTGTCAATCGACGCGGGGGAGGCCCACGAAGAGAAGTGTAGTAGATGCGGAAGAGGTCCGACGGATTTAGAGAAAGAAATTAAAGAAAAAGGCCGAAAAAAGTTAATTTAGAAAATTTGTAAGTGTTTTTGCAAAATTGAAGGAAAACTATTGAATTTACTTTTATTTTTGTTTCAGGTACAAGGAGCTGAAGGCGAGACGCTTGTAGGAAGGTGCGACACAAGTGGGTGAGAGGTAAACTGAACAAAAGTTGTTTTATGTTGTACTGAAAATACACGCCGCTTAGGTGGATTTTTTACGAGACGTATGTATGGAGAAAGACAAAAATTTCGTCGTATCGGCACAAAAGAGGTGTCAATCGACGCGGGGGAGGCCCACGAAGAGAAGTGTAGTAGATGCGGAAGAGGTCCGACGGATTTAGAAAAAGAAATTAAAGAAAAAGGCCGAAAAAAGTTAATTTAGAAAATTTGTAAGTGTTTTTGCAAAATTGAAGGAAAACTATTGAATTTACTTTTATTTTTGTTTCAGGTACAAGGAGCTGAAGGCGAGACGCTTGTAGGAAGGTGCGACACAAGTGGGTGAGAGGTAAACTGAACAAAAGTTGTTTTATGTTGTACTGAAAATACACGCCGCTTAGGTGGATTTTTTACGAGACGTATGTATGGAGAAAGACAAAAATTTCGTCGTATCGGCACAAAAGAGGTGTCAATCGACGCGGGGGAGGCCCACGAAGAGAAGTGTAGTAGATGCGGAAGAGGTCCGACGGATTTAGAGAAAGAAATTAAAGAAAAAGGCCGAAAAAAGTTAATTTAGAAAATTTGTAAGTGTTTTTGCAAAATTGAAGGAAAACTATTGAATTTACTTTTATTTTTGTTTCAGGTACAAGGAGCTGAAGGCGAGACGCTTGTAGGAAGGTGCGACACAAGTGGGTGAGAGGTAAACTGAACAAAAGTTGTTTTATGTTGTACTGAAAATACACGCCGCTTAGGTGGATTTTTTACGAGACGTATGTATGGAGAAAGACAAAAATTTCGTCGTATCGGCACAAAAGAGGTGTCAATCGACGCGGGGGAGGCCCACGAAGAGAAGTGTAGTAGATGCGGAAGAGGTCCGACGGATTTAGAGAAAGAAATTAAAGAAAAAGGCCGAAAAAAGTTAATTTAGAAAATTTGTAAGTGTTTTTGCAAAATTGAAGGAAAACTATTGAATTTACTTTTATTTTTGTTTCAGGTACAAGGAGCTGAAGGCGAGACGCTTGTAGGAAGGTGCGACACAAGTGGGTGAGAGGTAAACTGAACAAAAGTTGTTTTATGTTGTACTGAAAATACACGCCGCTTAGGTGGATTTTTTACGAGACGTATGTATGGAGAAAGACAAAAATTTCGTCGTATCGGCACAAAAGAGGTGTCAATCGACGCGGGGGAGGCCCACGAAGAGAAGTGTAGTAGATGCGGAAGAGGTCCGACGGATTTAGAGAAAGAAATTAAAGAAAAAGGCCGAAAAAAGTTAATTTAGAAAATTTGTAAGTGTTTTTGCAAAATTGAAGGAAAACTATTGAATTTACTTTTATTTTTGTTTCAGGTACAAGGAGCTGAAGGCGAGACGCTTGTAGGAAGGTGCGACACAAGTGGGTGAGAGGTAAACTGAACAAAAGTTGTTTTATGTTGTACTGAAAATACACGCCGCTTAGGTGGATTTTTTACGAGACGTATGTATGGAGAAAGACAAAAATTTCGTCGTATCGGCACAAAAGAGGTGTCAATCGACGCGGGGGAGGCCCACGAAGAGAAGTGTAGTAGATGCGGAAGAGGTCCGACGGATTTAGAAAAAGAAATTAAAGAAAAAGGCCGAAAAAAGTTAATTTAGAAAATTTGTAAGTGTTTTTGCAAAATTGAAGGGAAACTATTGAATTTACTTTTATTTTTGTTTCAGGTACAAGGAGCTGAAGGCGAGACGCTTGTAGGAAGGTGCGACACAAGTGGGTGAGAGGTAAACTGAACAAAAGTTGTTTTATGTTGTACTGAAAATACACGCCGCTTAGGTGGATTTTTTACGAGACGTATGTATGGAGAAAGACAAAAATTTCGTCGTATCGGCACAAAAGAGGTGTCAATCGACGCGGGGGAGGCCCACGAAGAGAAGTGTAGTAGATGCGGAAGAGGTCCGACGGATTTAGAGAAAGAAATTAAAGAAAAAGGCCGAAAAAAGTTAATTTAGAAAATTTGTAAGTGTTTTTGCAAAATTGAAGGAAAACTATTGAATTTACTTTTATTTTTGTTTCAGGTACAAGGAGCTGAAGGCGAGACGCTTGTAGGAAGGTGCGACACAAGTGGGTGAGAGGTAAACTGAACAAAAGTTGTTTTATGTTGTACTGAAAATACACGCCGCTTAGGTGGATTTTTTACGAGACGTATGTATGGAGAAAGACAAAAATTTCGTCGTATCGGCACAAAAGAGGTGTCAATCGACGCGGGGGAGGCCCACGAAGAGAAGTGTAGTAGATGCGGAAGAGGTCCGACGGATTTAGAGAAAGAAATTAAAGAAAAAGGCCGAAAAAAGTTAATTTAGAAAATTTGTAAGTGTTTTTGCAAAATTGAAGGAAAACTATTGAATTTACTTTTATTTTTGTTTCAGGTACAAGGAGCTGAAGGCGAGACGCTTGTAGGAAGGTGCGACACAAGTGGGTGAGAGGTAAACTGAACAAAAGTTGTTTTATGTTGTACTGAAAATACACGCCGCTTAGGTGGATTTTTTACGAGACGTATGTATGGAGAAAGACAAAAATTTCGTCGTATCGGCACAAAAGAGGTGTCAATCGACGCGGGGGAGGCCCACGAAGAGAAGTGTAGTAGATGCGGAAGAGGTCCGACGGATTTAGAAAAAGAAATTAAAGAAAAAGGCCGAAAAAAGTTAATTTAGAAAATTTGTAAGTGTTTTTGCAAAATTGAAGGGAAACTATTGAATTTACTTTTATTTTTGTTTCAGGTACAAGGAGCTGAAGGCGAGACGCTTGTAGGAAGGTGCGACACAAGTGGGTGAGAGGTAAACTGAACAAAAGTTGTTTTATGTTGTACTGAAAATACACGCCGCTTAGGTGGATTTTTTACGAGACGTATGTATGGAGAAAGACAAAAATTTCGTCGTATCGGCACAAAAGAGGTGTCAATCGACGCGGGGGAGGCCCACGAAGAGAAGTGTAGTAGATGCGGAAGAGGTCCGACGGATTTAGAGAAAGAAATTAAAGAAAAAGGCCGAAAAAAGTTAATTTAGAAAATTTGTAAGTGTTTTTGCAAAATTGAAGGAAAACTATTGAATTTACTTTTATTTTTGTTTCAGGTACAAGGAGCTGAAGGCGAGACGCTTGTAGGAAGGTGCGACACAAGTGGGTGAGAGGTAAACTGAACAAAAGTTGTTTTATGTTGTACTGAAAATACACGCCGCTTAGGTGGATTTTTTACGAGACGTATGTATGGAGAAAGACAAAAATTTCGTCGTATCGGCACAAAAGAGGTGTCAATCGACGCGGGGGAGGCCCACGAAGAGAAGTGTAGTAGATGCGGAAGAGGTCCGACGGATTTAGAAAAATAAATTAAAGAAAAAGGCCGAAAAAAGTTAATTTAGAAAATTTGTAAGTGTTTTTGCAAAATTGAAGGAAAACTATTGAATTTACTTTTATTTTTGTTTCAGGTACAAGGAGCTGAAGGCGAGACGCTTGTAGGAAGGTGCGACACAAGTGGGTGAGAGGTAAACTGAACAAAAGTTGTTTTATGTTGTACTGAAAATACACGCCGCTTAGGTGGATTTTTTACGAGACGTATGTATGGAGAAAGACAAAAATTTCGTCGTATCGGCACAAAAGAGGTGTCAATCGACGCGGGGGAGGCCCACGAAGAGAAGTGTAGTAGATGCGGAAGAGGTCCGACGGATTTAGAAAAAGAAATTAAAGAAAAAGGCCGAAAAAAGTTAATTTAGAAAATTTGTAAGTGTTTTTGCAAAATTGAAGGGAAACTATTGAATTTACTTTTATTTTTGTTTCAGGTACAAGGAGCTGAAGGCGAGACGCTTGTAGGAAGGTGCGACACAAGTGGGTGAGAGGTAAACTGAACAAAAGTTGTTTTATGTTGTACTGAAAATACACGCCGCTTAGGTGGATTTTTTACGAGACGTATGTATGGAGAAAGACAAAAATTTCGTCGTATCGGCACAAAAGAGGTGTCAATCGACGCGGGGGAGGCCCACGAAGAGAAGTGTAGTAGATGCGGAAGAGGTCCGACGGATTTAGAGAAAGAAATTAAAGAAAAAGGCCGAAAAAAGTTAATTTAGAAAATTTGTAAGTGTTTTTGCAAAATTGAAGGAAAACTATTGAATTTACTTTTATTTTTGTTTCAGGTACAAGGAGCTGAAGGCGAGACGCTTGTAGGAAGGTGCGACACAAGTGGGTGAGAGGTAAACTGAACAAAAGTTGTTTTATGTTGTACTGAAAATACACGCCGCTTAGGTGGATTTTTTACGAGACGTATGTATGGAGAAAGACAAAAATTTCGTCGTATCGGCACAAAAGAGGTGTCAATCGACGCGGGGGAGGCCCACGAAGAGAAGTGTAGTAGATGCGGAAGAGGTCCGACGGATTTAGAGAAAGAAATTAAAGAAAAAGGCCGAAAAAAGTTAATTTAGAAAATTTGTAAGTGTTTTTGCAAAATTGAAGGAAAACTATTGAATTTACTTTTATTTTTGTTTCAGGTACAAGGAGCTGAAGGCGAGACGCTTGTAGGAAGGTGCGACACAAGTGGGTGAGAGGTAAACTGAACAAAAGTTGTTTTATGTTGTACTGAAAATACACGCCGCTTAGGTGGATTTTTTACGAGACGTATGTATGGAGAAAGACAAAAATTTCGTCGTATCGGCACAAAAGAGGTGTCAATCGACGCGGGGGAGGCCCACGAAGAGAAGTGTAGTAGATGCGGAAGAGGTCCGACGGATTTAGAGAAAGAAATTAAAGAAAAAGGCCGAAAAAAGTTAATTTAGAAAATTTGTAAGTGTTTTTGCAAAATTGAAGGAAAACTATTGAATTTACTTTTATTTTTGTTTCAGGTACAAGGAGCTGAAGGCGAGACGCTTGTAGGAAGGTGCGACACAAGTGGGTGAGAGGTAAACTGAACAAAAGTTGTTTTATGTTGTACTGAAAATACACGCCGCTTAGGTGGATTTTTTACGAGACGTATGTATGGAGAAAGACAAAAATTTCGTCGTATCGGCACAAAAGAGGTGTCAATCGACGCGGGGGAGGCCCACGAAGAGAAGTGTAGTAGATGCGGAAGAGGTCCGACGGATTTAGAAAAAGAAATTAAAGAAAAAGGCCGAAAAAAGTTAATTTAGAAAATTTGTAAGTGTTTTTGCAAAATTGAAGGAAAACTATTGAATTTACTTTTATTTTTGTTTCAGGTACAAGGAGCTGAAGGCGAGACGCTTGTAGGAAGGTGCGACACAAGTGGGTGAGAGGTAAACTGAACAAAAGTTGTTTTATGTTGTACTGAAAATACACGCCGCTTAGGTGGATTTTTTACGAGACGTATGTATGGAGAAAGACAAAAATTTCGTCGTATCGGCACAAAAGAGGTGTCAATCGACGCGGGGGAGGCCCACGAAGAGAAGTGTAGTAGATGCGGAAGAGGTCCGACGGATTTAGAGAAAGAAATTAAAGAAAAAGGCCGAAAAAAGTTAATTTAGAAAATTTGTAAGTGTTTTTGCAAAATTGAAGGAAAACTATTGAATTTACTTTTATTTTTGTTTCAGGTACAAGGAGCTGAAGGCGAGACGCTTGTAGGAAGGTGCGACACAAGTGGGTGAGAGGTAAACTGAACAAAAGTTGTTTTATGTTGTACTGAAAATACACGCCGCTTAGGTGGATTTTTTACGAGACGTATGTATGGAGAAAGACAAAAATTTCGTCGTATCGGCACAAAAGAGGTGTCAATCGACGCGGGGGAGGCCCACGAAGAGAAGTGTAGTAGATGCGGAAGAGGTCCGACGGATTTAGAGAAAGAAATTAAAGAAAAAGGCCGAAAAAAGTTAATTTAGAAAATTTGTAAGTGTTTTTGCAAAATTGAAGGAAAACTATTGAATTTACTTTTATTTTTGTTTCAGGTACAAGGAGCTGAAGGCGAGACGCTTGTAGGAAGGTGCGACACAAGTGGGTGAGAGGTAAACTGAACAAAAGTTGTTTTATGTTGTACTGAAAATACACGCCGCTTAGGTGGATTTTTTACGAGACGTATGTATGGAGAAAGACAAAAATTTCGTCGTATCGGCACAAAAGAGGTGTCAATCGACGCGGGGGAGGCCCACGAAGAGAAGTGTAGTAGATGCGGAAGAGGTCCGACGGATTTAGAGAAAGAAATTAAAGAAAAAGGCCGAAAAAAGTTAATTTAGAAAATTTGTAAGTGTTTTTGCAAAATTGAAGGAAAACTATTGAATTTACTTTTATTTTTGTTTCAGGTACAAGGAGCTGAAGGCGAGACGCTTGTAGGAAGGTGCGACACAAGTGGGTGAGAGGTAAACTGAACAAAAGTTGTTTTATGTTGTACTGAAAATACACGCCGCTTAGGTGGATTTTTTACGAGACGTATGTATGGAGAAAGACAAAAATTTCGTCGTATCGGCACAAAAGAGGTGTCAATCGACGCGGGGGAGGCCCACGAAGAGAAGTGTAGTAGATGCGGAAGAGGTCCGACGGATTTAGAAAAAGAAATTAAAGAAAAAGGCCGAAAAAAGTTAATTTAGAAAATTTGTAAGTGTTTTTGCAAAATTGAAGGAAAACTATTGAATTTACTTTTATTTTTGTTTCAGGTACAAGGAGCTGAAGGCGAGACGCTTGTAGGAAGGTGCGACACAAGTGGGTGAGAGGTAAACTGAACAAAAGTTGTTTTATGTTGTACTGAAAATACACGCCGCTTAGGTGGATTTTTTACGAGACGTATGTATGGAGAAAGACAAAAATTTCGTCGTATCGGCACAAAAGAGGTGTCAATCGACGCGGGGGAGGCCCACGAAGAGAAGTGTAGTAGATGCGGAAGAGGTCCGACGGATTTAGAGAAAGAAATTAAAGAAAAAGGCCGAAAAAAGTTAATTTAGAAAATTTGTAAGTGTTTTTGCAAAATTGAAGGAAAACTATTGAATTTACTTTTATTTTTGTTTCAGGTACAAGGAGCTGAAGGCGAGACGCTTGTAGGAAGGTGCGACACAAGTGGGTGAGAGGTAAACTGAACAAAAGTTGTTTTATGTTGTACTGAAAATACACGCCGCTTAGGTGGATTTTTTACGAGACGTATGTATGGAGAAAGACAAAAATTTCGTCGTATCGGCACAAAAGAGGTGTCAATCGACGCGGGGGAGGCCCACGAAGAGAAGTGTAGTAGATGCGGAAGAGGTCCGACGGATTTAGAGAAAGAAATTAAAGAAAAAGGCCGAAAAAAGTTAATTTAGAAAATTTGTAAGTGTTTTTGCAAAATTGAAGGAAAACTATTGAATTTACTTTTATTTTTGTTTCAGGTACAAGGAGCTGAAGGCGAGACGCTTGTAGGAAGGTGCGACACAAGTGGGTGAGAGGTAAACTGAACAAAAGTTGTTTTATGTTGTACTGAAAATACACGCCGCTTAGGTGGATTTTTTACGAGACGTATGTATGGAGAAAGACAAAAATTTCGTCGTATCGGCACAAAAGAGGTGTCAATCGACGCGGGGGAGGCCCACGAAGAGAAGTGTAGTAGATGCGGAAGAGGTCCGACGGATTTAGAAAAAGAAATTAAAGAAAAAGGCCGAAAAAAGTTAATTTAGAAAATTTGTAAGTGTTTTTGCAAAATTGAAGGAAAACTATTGAATTTACTTTTATTTTTGTTTCAGGTACAAGGAGCTGAAGGCGAGACGCTTGTAGGAAGGTGCGACACAAGTGGGTGAGAGGTAAACTGAACAAAAGTTGTTTTATGTTGTACTGAAAATACACGCCGCTTAGGTGGATTTTTTACGAGACGTATGTATGGAGAAAGACAAAAATTTCGTCGTATCGGCACAAAAGAGGTGTCAATCGACGCGGGGGAGGCCCACGAAGAGAAGTGTAGTAGATGCGGAAGAGGTCCGACGGATTTAGAGAAAGAAATTAAAGAAAAAGGCCGAAAAAAGTTAATTTAGAAAATTTGTAAGTGTTTTTGCAAAATTGAAGGAAAACTATTGAATTTACTTTTATTTTTGTTTCAGGTACAAGGAGCTGAAGGCGAGACGCTTGTAGGAAGGTGCGACACAAGTGGGTGAGAGGTAAACTGAACAAAAGTTGTTTTATGTTGTACTGAAAATACACGCCGCTTAGGTGGATTTTTTACGAGACGTATGTATGGAGAAAGACAAAAATTTCGTCGTATCGGCACAAAAGAGGTGTCAATCGACGCGGGGGAGGCCCACGAAGAGAAGTGTAGTAGATGCGGAAGAGGTCCGACGGATTTAGAAAAAGAAATTAAAGAAAAAGGCCGAAAAAAGTTAATTTAGAAAATTTGTAAGTGTTTTTGCAAAATTGAAGGAAAACTATTGAATTTACTTTTATTTTTGTTTCAGGTACAAGGAGCTGAAGGCGAGACGCTTGTAGGAAGGTGCGACACAAGTGGGTGAGAGGTAAACTGAACAAAAGTTGTTTTATGTTGTACTGAAAATACACGCCGCTTAGGTGGATTTTTTACGAGACGTATGTATGGAGAAAGACAAAAATTTCGTCGTATCGGCACAAAAGAGGTGTCAATCGACGCGGGGGAGGCCCACGAAGAGAAGTGTAGTAGATGCGGAAGAGGTCCGACGGATTTAGAAAAAGAAATTAAAGAAAAAGGCCGAAAAAAGTTAATTTAGAAAATTTGTAAGTGTTTTTGCAAAATTGAAGGGAAACTATTGAATTTACTTTTATTTTTGTTTCAGGTACAAGGAGCTGAAGGCGAGACGCTTGTAGGAAGGTGCGACACAAGTGGGTGAGAGGTAAACTGAACAAAAGTTGTTTTATGTTGTACTGAAAATACACGCCGCTTAGGTGGATTTTTTACGAGACGTATGTATGGAGAAAGACAAAAATTTCGTCGTATCGGCACAAAAGAGGTGTCAATCGACGCGGGGGAGGCCCACGAAGAGAAGTGTAGTAGATGCGGAAGAGGTCCGACGGATTTAGAAAAAGAAATTAAAGAAAAAGGCCGAAAAAAGTTAATTTAGAAAATTTGTAAGTGTTTTTGCAAAATTGAAGGAAAACTATTGAATTTACTTTTATTTTTGTTTCAGGTACAAGGAGCTGAAGGCGAGACGCTTGTAGGAAGGTGCGACACAAGTGGGTGAGAGGTAAACTGAACAAAAGTTGTTTTATGTTGTACTGAAAATACACGCCGCTTAGGTGGATTTTTTACGAGACGTATGTATGGAGAAAGACAAAAATTTCGTCGTATCGGCACAAAAGAGGTGTCAATCGACGCGGGGGAGGCCCACGAAGAGAAGTGTAGTAGATGCGGAAGAGGTCCGACGGATTTAGAAAAAGAAATTAAAGAAAAAGGCCGAAAAAAGTTAATTTAGAAAATTTGTAAGTGTTTTTGCAAAATTGAAGGAAAACTATTGAATTTACTTTTATTTTTGTTTCAGGTACAAGGAGCTGAAGGCGAGACGCTTGTAGGAAGGTGCGACACAAGTGGGTGAGAGGTAAACTGAACAAAAGTTGTTTTATGTTGTACTGAAAATACACGCCGCTTAGGTGGATTTTTTACGAGACGTATGTATGGAGAAAGACAAAAATTTCGTCGTATCGGCACAAAAGAGGTGTCAATCGACGCGGGGGAGGCCCACGAAGAGAAGTGTAGTAGATGCGGAAGAGGTCCGACGGATTTAGAAAAAGAAATTAAAGAAAAAGGCCGAAAAAAGTTAATTTAGAAAATTTGTAAGTGTTTTTGCAAAATTGAAGGGAAACTATTGAATTTACTTTTATTTTTGTTTCAGGTACAAGGAGCTGAAGGCGAGACGCTTGTAGGAAGGTGCGACACAAGTGGGTGAGAGGTAAACTGAACAAAAGTTGTTTTATGTTGTACTGAAAATACACGCCGCTTAGGTGGATTTTTTACGAGACGTATGTATGGAGAAAGACAAAAATTTCGTCGTATCGGCACAAAAGAGGTGTCAATCGACGCGGGGGAGGCCCACGAAGAGAAGTGTAGTAGATGCGGAAGAGGTCCGACGGATTTAGAAAAAGAAATTAAAGAAAAAGGCCGAAAAAAGTTAATTTAGAAAATTTGTAAGTGTTTTTGCAAAATTGAAGGAAAACTATTGAATTTACTTTTATTTTTGTTTCAGGTACAAGGAGCTGAAGGCGAGACGCTTGTAGGAAGGTGCGACACAAGTGGGTGAGAGGTAAACTGAACAAAAGTTGTTTTATGTTGTACTGAAAATACACGCCGCTTAGGTGGATTTTTTACGAGACGTATGTATGGAGAAAGACAAAAATTTCGTCGTATCGGCACAAAAGAGGTGTCAATCGACGCGGGGGAGGCCCACGAAGAGAAGTGTAGTAGATGCGGAAGAGGTCCGACGGATTTAGAAAAAGAAATTAAAGAAAAAGGCCGAAAAAAGTTAATTTAGAAAATTTGTAAGTGTTTTTGCAAAATTGAAGGGAAACTATTGAATTTACTTTTATTTTTGTTTCAGGTACAAGGAGCTGAAGGCGAGACGCTTGTAGGAAGGTGCGACACAAGTGGGTGAGAGGTAAACTGAACAAAAGTTGTTTTATGTTGTACTGAAAATACACGCCGCTTAGGTGGATTTTTTACGAGACGTATGTATGGAGAAAGACAAAAATTTCGTCGTATCGGCACAAAAGAGGTGTCAATCGACGCGGGGGAGGCCCACGAAGAGAAGTGTAGTAGATGCGGAAGAGGTCCGACGGATTTAGAGAAAGAAATTAAAGAAAAAGGCCGAAAAAAGTTAATTTAGAAAATTTGTAAGTGTTTTTGCAAAATTGAAGGAAAACTATTGAATTTACTTTTATTTTTGTTTCAGGTACAAGGAGCTGAAGGCGAGACGCTTGTAGGAAGGTGCGACACAAGTGGGTGAGAGGTAAACTGAACAAAAGTTGTTTTATGTTGTACTGAAAATACACGCCGCTTAGGTGGATTTTTTACGAGACGTATGTATGGAGAAAGACAAAAATTTCGTCGTATCGGCACAAAAGAGGTGTCAATCGACGCGGGGGAGGCCCACGAAGAGAAGTGTAGTAGATGCGGAAGAGGTCCGACGGATTTAGAAAAAGAAATTAAAGAAAAAGGCCGAAAAAAGTTAATTTAGAAAATTTGTAAGTGTTTTTGCAAAATTGAAGGAAAACTATTGAATTTACTTTTATTTTTGTTTCAGGTACAAGGAGCTGAAGGCGAGACGCTTGTAGGAAGGTGCGACACAAGTGGGTGAGAGGTAAACTGAACAAAAGTTGTTTTATGTTGTACTGAAAATACACGCCGCTTAGGTGGATTTTTTACGAGACGTATGTATGGAGAAAGACAAAAATTTCGTCGTATCGGCACAAAAGAGGTGTCAATCGACGCGGGGGAGGCCCACGAAGAGAAGTGTAGTAGATGCGGAAGAGGTCCGACGGATTTAGAAAAAGAAATTAAAGAAAAAGGCCGAAAAAAGTTAATTTAGAAAATTTGTAAGTGTTTTTGCAAAATTGAAGGAAAACTATTGAATTTACTTTTATTTTTGTTTCAGGTACAAGGAGCTGAAGGCGAGACGCTTGTAGGAAGGTGCGACACAAGTGGGTGAGAGGTAAACTGAACAAAAGTTGTTTTATGTTGTACTGAAAATACACGCCGCTTAGGTGGATTTTTTACGAGACGTATGTATGGAGAAAGACAAAAATTTCGTCGTATCGGCACAAAAGAGGTGTCAATCGACGCGGGGGAGGCCCACGAAGAGAAGTGTAGTAGATGCGGAAGAGGTCCGACGGATTTAGAAAAAGAAATTAAAGAAAAAGGCCGAAAAAAGTTAATTTAGAAAATTTGTAAGTGTTTTTGCAAAATTGAAGGAAAACTATTGAATTTACTTTTATTTTTGTTTCAGGTACAAGGAGCTGAAGGCGAGACGCTTGTAGGAAGGTGCGACACAAGTGGGTGAGAGGTAAACTGAACAAAAGTTGTTTTATGTTGTACTGAAAATACACGCCGCTTAGGTGGATTTTTTACGAGACGTATGTATGGAGAAAGACAAAAATTTCGTCGTATCGGCACAAAAGAGGTGTCAATCGACGCGGGGGAGGCCCACGAAGAGAAGTGTAGTAGATGCGGAAGAGGTCCGACGGATTTAGAAAAAGAAATTAAAGAAAAAGGCCGAAAAAAGTTAATTTAGAAAATTTGTAAGTGTTTTTGCAAAATTGAAGGAAAACTATTGAATTTACTTTTATTTTTGTTTCAGGTACAAGGAGCTGAAGGCGAGACGCTTGTAGGAAGGTGCGACACAAGTGGGTGAGAGGTAAACTGAACAAAAGTTTTTTGAACTAAAACTTTCGTAAGCACAACACATTGTAAACTTTTAGTCCGGATTTACTTACGGGTGTTGTTATATCGGAAGAGTCCGACCAGGTTTCGCTCCGATTCGCAGAGCTTAATCATGGTGAGCAGAGACGGAGCTCGCGTCGTCGGTTGCTCGTCTCACACTGCGGGCAAGCGCGCGGCGCGCCCGCGCCGAGATGGGTGGGGCGGGTGCCGGCACCGGCTGCGGGGGACTCCCGCTGGCTTGCGACGCGGCGCCTGCCGCTTTCCCGTCGTCAATGTCGCTGGGCATGACGGCACAGACACAGCTCACGACGTCTTCGTTCTTGCAGAGTCGATCTCGATATTCACTTTCACTGTGCTTTCGTAGAACCGGTTTCCAGGCCGGCGGTAGAGCCCATCCACTGTCTCTATTGAAATTCGGGTGGCGACTTATTTCAATAGCCTCGCGCATTTTTCGTGGCACAAAAAACTTGTCTTTGGACAATACTTGTGCCTTATCGAAGCGGATAAAGTGACGAGTGTCCTGGGTCAATGCGTGTTCTGCTACCGCCGAGCCATCGATTTTTCGGTTTTTCATACAGCGTATGTGCTCCGAAATTCTGACTGAGATATTTCGCTGTGTCTCACCTATGTAGCATTTGCCACAGTCACACGGTATCATATACACTCCGGGGACATTCAGTGGGTCGCTATCCTTCGGCGAGCGCAGTAACTGTCGGATTCTTGCTGGGGGGCGATAGATCGTCTTGATGTTGTATTGCCTGCGCAAAAGTTGTTTTATGTTGTACTGAAAATACACGCCGCTTAGGTGGATTTTTTACGAGACGTATGTATGGAGAAAGACAAAAATTTCGTCGTATCGGCACAAAAGAGGTGTCAATCGACGCGGGGGAGGCCCACGAAGAGAAGTGTAGTAGATGCGGAAGAGGTCCGACGGATTTAGAAAAAGAAATTAAAGAAAAAGGCCGAAAAAAGTTAATTTAGAAAATTTGTAAGTGTTTTTGCAAAATTGAAGGAAAACTATTGAATTTACTTTTATTTTTGTTTCAGGTACAAGGAGCTGAAGGCGAGACGCTTGTAGGAAGGTGCGACACAAGTGGGTGAGAGGTAAACTGAACAAAAGTTGTTTTATGTTGTACTGAAAATACACGCCGCTTAGGTGGATTTTTTACGAGACGTATGTATGGAGAAAGACAAAAATTTCGTCGTATCGGCACAAAAGAGGTGTCAATCGACGCGGGGGAGGCCCACGAAGAGAAGTGTAGTAGATGCGGAAGAGGTCCGACGGATTTAGAAAAAGAAATTAAAGAAAAAGGCCGAAAAAAGTTAATTTAGAAAATTTGTAAGTGTTTTTGCAAAATTGAAGGAAAACTATTGAATTTACTTTTATTTTTGTTTCAGGTACAAGGAGCTGAAGGCGAGACGCTTGTAGGAAGGTGCGACACAAGTGGGTGAGAGGTAAACTGAACAAAAGTTGTTTTATGTTGTACTGAAAATACACGCCGCTTAGGTGGATTTTTTACGAGACGTATGTATGGAGAAAGACAAAAATTTCGTCGTATCGGCACAAAAGAGGTGTCAATCGACGCGGGGGAGGCCCACGAAGAGAAGTGTAGTAGATGCGGAAGAGGTCCGACGGATTTAGAAAAAGAAATTAAAGAAAAAGGCCGAAAAAAGTTAATTTAGAAAATTTGTAAGTGTTTTTGCAAAATTGAAGGAAAACTATTGAATTTACTTTTATTTTTGTTTCAGGTACAAGGAGCTGAAGGCGAGACGCTTGTAGGAAGGTGCGACACAAGTGGGTGAGAGGTAAACTGAACAAAAGTTGTTTTATGTTGTACTGAAAATACACGCCGCTTAGGTGGATTTTTTACGAGACGTATGTATGGAGAAAGACAAAAATTTCGTCGTATCGGCACAAAAGAGGTGTCAATCGACGCGGGGGAGGCCCACGAAGAGAAGTGTAGTAGATGCGGAAGAGGTCCGACGGATTTAGAAAAAGAAATTAAAGAAAAAGGCCGAAAAAAGTTAATTTAGAAAATTTGTAAGTGTTTTTGCAAAATTGAAGGGAAACTATTGAATTTACTTTTATTTTTGTTTCAGGTACAAGGAGCTGAAGGCGAGACGCTTGTAGGAAGGTGCGACACAAGTGGGTGAGAGGTAAACTGAACAAAAGTTGTTTTATGTTGTACTGAAAATACACGCCGCTTAGGTGGATTTTTTACGAGACGTATGTATGGAGAAAGACAAAAATTTCGTCGTATCGGCACAAAAGAGGTGTCAATCGACGCGGGGGAGGCCCACGAAGAGAAGTGTAGTAGATGCGGAAGAGGTCCGACGGATTTAGAAAAAGAAATTAAAGAAAAAGGCCGAAAAAAGTTAATTTAGAAAATTTGTAAGTGTTTTTGCAAAATTGAAGGGAAACTATTGAATTTACTTTTATTTTTGTTTCAGGTACAAGGAGCTGAAGGCGAGACGCTTGTAGGAAGGTGCGACACAAGTGGGTGAGAGGTAAACTGAACAAAAGTTGTTTTATGTTGTACTGAAAATACACGCCGCTTAGGTGGATTTTTTACGAGACGTATGTATGGAGAAAGACAAAAATTTCGTCGTATCGGCACAAAAGAGGTGTCAATCGACGCGGGGGAGGCCCACGAAGAGAAGTGTAGTAGATGCGGAAGAGGTCCGACGGATTTAGAAAAAGAAATTAAAGAAAAAGGCCGAAAAAAGTTAATTTAGAAAATTTGTAAGTGTTTTTGCAAAATTGAAGGGAAACTATTGAATTTACTTTTATTTTTGTTTCAGGTACAAGGAGCTGAAGGCGAGACGCTTGTAGGAAGGTGCGACACAAGTGGGTGAGAGGTAAACTGAACAAAAGTTGTTTTATGTTGTACTGAAAATACACGCCGCTTAGGTGGATTTTTTACGAGACGTATGTATGGAGAAAGACAAAAATTTCGTCGTATCGGCACAAAAGAGGTGTCAATCGACGCGGGGGAGGCCCACGAAGAGAAGTGTAGTAGATGCGGAAGAGGTCCGACGGATTTAGAAAAAGAAATTAAAGAAAAAGGCCGAAAAAAGTTAATTTAGAAAATTTGTAAGTGTTTTTGCAAAATTGAAGGAAAACTATTGAATTTACTTTTATTTTTGTTTCAGGTACAAGGAGCTGAAGGCGAGACGCTTGTAGGAAGGTGCGACACAAGTGGGTGAGAGGTAAACTGAACAAAAGTTGTTTTATGTTGTACTGAAAATACACGCCGCTTAGGTGGATTTTTTACGAGACGTATGTATGGAGAAAGACAAAAATTTCGTCGTATCGGCACAAAAGAGGTGTCAATCGACGCGGGGGAGGCCCACGAAGAGAAGTGTAGTAGATGCGGAAGAGGTCCGACGGATTTAGAAAAAGAAATTAAAGAAAAAGGCCGAAAAAAGTTAATTTAGAAAATTTGTAAGTGTTTTTGCAAAATTGAAGGAAAACTATTGAATTTACTTTTATTTTTGTTTCAGGTACAAGGAGCTGAAGGCGAGACGCTTGTAGGAAGGTGCGACACAAGTGGGTGAGAGGTAAACTGAACAAAAGTTGTTTTATGTTGTACTGAAAATACACGCCGCTTAGGTGGATTTTTTACGAGACGTATGTATGGAGAAAGACAAAAATTTCGTCGTATCGGCACAAAAGAGGTGTCAATCGACGCGGGGGAGGCCCACGAAGAGAAGTGTAGTAGATGCGGAAGAGGTCCGACGGCTTTAGAAAAAGAAATTAAAGAAAAAGGCCGAAAAAAGTTAATTTAGAAAATTTGTAAGTGTTTTTGCAAAATTGAAGGAAAACTATTGAATTTACTTTTATTTTTGTTTCAGGTACAAGGAGCTGAAGGCGAGACGCTTGTAGGAAGGTGCGACACAAGTGGGTGAGAGGTAAACTGAACAAAAGTTGTTTTATGTTGTACTGAAAATACACGCCGCTTAGGTGGATTTTTTACGAGACGTATGTATGGAGAAAGACAAAAATTTCGTCGTATCGGCACAAAAGAGGTGTCAATCGACGCGGGGGAGGCCCACGAAGAGAAGTGTAGTAGATGCGGAAGAGGTCCGACGGATTTAGAAAAAGAAATTAAAGAAAAAGGCCGAAAAAAGTTAATTTAGAAAATTTGTAAGTGTTTTTGCAAAATTGAAGGGAAACTATTGAATTTACTTTTATTTTTGTTTCAGGTACAAGGAGCTGAAGGCGAGACGCTTGTAGGAAGGTGCGACACAAGTGGGTGAGAGGTAAACTGAACAAAAGTTGTTTTATGTTGTACTGAAAATACACGCCGCTTAGGTGGATTTTTTACGAGACGTATGTATGGAGAAAGACAAAAATTTCGTCGTATCGGCACAAAAGAGGTGTCAATCGACGCGGGGGAGGCCCACGAAGAGAAGTGTAGTAGATGCGGAAGAGGTCCGACGGATTTAGAAAAAGAAATTAAAGAAAAAGGCCGAAAAAAGTTAATTTAGAAAATTTGTAAGTGTTTTTGCAAAATTGAAGGAAAACTATTGAATTTACTTTTATTTTTGTTTCAGGTACAAGGAGCTGAAGGCGAGACGCTTGTAGGAAGGTGCGACACAAGTGGGTGAGAGGTAAACTGAACAAAAGTTTTTTGAACTAAAACTTTCGTAAGCACAACACATTGTAAACTTTTAGTCCGGATTTACTTACGGGTGTTGTTATATCGGAAGAGTCCGACCAGGTTTCGCTCCGATTCGCAGAGCTTAATCATGGTGAGCAGAGACGGAGCTCGCGTCGTCGGTTGCTCGTCTCACACTGCGGGCAAGCGCGCGGCGCGCCCGCGCCGAGATGGGTGGGGCGGGTGCCGGCACCGGCTGCGGGGGACTCCCGCTGGCTTGCGACGCGGCGCCTGCCGCTTTCCCGTCGTCAATGTCGCTGGGCATGACGGCACAGACACAGCTCACGACGTCTTCGTTCTTGCAGAGTCGATCTCGATATTCACTTTCACTGTGCTTTCGTAGAACCGGTTTCCAGGCCGGCGGTAGAGCCCATCCACTGTCTCTATTGAAATTCGGGTGGCGACTTATTTCAATAGCCTCGCGCATTTTTCGTGGCACAAAAAACTTGTCTTTGGACAATACTTGTGCCTTATCGAAGCGGATAAAGTGACGAGTGTCCTGGGTCAATGCGTGTTCTGCTACCGCCGAGCCATCGATTTTTCGGTTTTTCATACAGCGTATGTGCTCCGAAATTCTGACTGAGATATTTCGCTGTGTCTCACCTATGTAGCATTTGCCACAGTCACACGGTATCATATACACTCCGGGGACATTCAGTGGGTCGCTATCCTTCGGCGAGCGCAGTAACTGTCGGATTCTTGCTGGGGGGCGATAGATCGTCTTGATGTTGTATTGCCTGCGCAAAAGTTGTTTTATGTTGTACTGAAAATACACGCCGCTTAGGTGGATTTTTTACGAGACGTATGTATGGAGAAAGACAAAAATTTCGTCGTATCGGCACAAAAGAGGTGTCAATCGACGCGGGGGAGGCCCACGAAGAGAAGTGTAGTAGATGCGGAAGAGGTCCGACGGATTTAGAAAAAGAAATTAAAGAAAAAGGCCGAAAAAAGTTAATTTAGAAAATTTGTAAGTGTTTTTGCAAAATTGAAGGAAAACTATTGAATTTACTTTTATTTTTGTTTCAGGTACAAGGAGCTGAAGGCGAGACGCTTGTAGGAAGGTGCGACACAAGTGGGTGAGAGGTAAACTGAACAAAAGTTGTTTTATGTTGTACTGAAAATACACGCCGCTTAGGTGGATTTTTTACGAGACGTATGTATGGAGAAAGACAAAAATTTCGTCGTATCGGCACAAAAGAGGTGTCAATCGACGCGGGGGAGGCCCACGAAGAGAAGTGTAGTAGATGCGGAAGAGGTCCGACGGATTTAGAAAAAGAAATTAAAGAAAAAGGCCGAAAAAAGTTAATTTAGAAAATTTGTAAGTGTTTTTGCAAAATTGAAGGAAAACTATTGAATTTACTTTTATTTTTGTTTCAGGTACAAGGAGCTGAAGGCGAGACGCTTGTAGGAAGGTGCGACACAAGTGGGTGAGAGGTAAACTGAACAAAAGTTGTTTTATGTTGTACTGAAAATACACGCCGCTTAGGTGGATTTTTTACGAGACGTATGTATGGAGAAAGACAAAAATTTCGTCGTATCGGCACAAAAGAGGTGTCAATCGACGCGGGGGAGGCCCACGAAGAGAAGTGTAGTAGATGCGGAAGAGGTCCGACGGATTTAGAAAAAGAAATTAAAGAAAAAGGCCGAAAAAAGTTAATTTAGAAAATTTGTAAGTGTTTTTGCAAAATTGAAGGGAAACTATTGAATTTACTTTTATTTTTGTTTCAGGTACAAGGAGCTGAAGGCGAGACGCTTGTAGGAAGGTGCGACACAAGTGGGTGAGAGGTAAACTGAACAAAAGTTGTTTTATGTTGTACTGAAAATACACGCCGCTTAGGTGGATTTTTTACGAGACGTATGTATGGAGAAAGACAAAAATTTCGTCGTATCGGCACAAAAGAGGTGTCAATCGACGCGGGGGAGGCCCACGAAGAGAAGTGTAGTAGATGCGGAAGAGGTCCGACGGATTTAGAAAAATAAATTAAAGAAAAAGGCCGAAAAAAGTTAATTTAGAAAATTTGTAAGTGTTTTTGCAAAATTGAAGGAAAACTATTGAATTTACTTTTATTTTTGTTTCAGGTACAAGGAGCTGAAGGCGAGACGCTTGTAGGAAGGTGCGACACAAGTGGGTGAGAGGTAAACTGAACAAAAGTTGTTTTATGTTGTACTGAAAATACACGCCGCTTAGGTGGATTTTTTACGAGACGTATGTATGGAGAAAGACAAAAATTTCGTCGTATCGGCACAAAAGAGGTGTCAATCGACGCGGGGGAGGCCCACGAAGAGAAGTGTAGTAGATGCGGAAGAGGTCCGACGGATTTAGAAAAAGAAATTAAAGAAAAAGGCCGAAAAAAGTTAATTTAGAAAATTTGTAAGTGTTTTTGCAAAATTGAAGGAAAACTATTGAATTTACTTTTATTTTTGTTTCAGGTACAAGGAGCTGAAGGCGAGACGCTTGTAGGAAGGTGCGACACAAGTGGGTGAGAGGTAAACTGAACAAAAGTTGTTTTATGTTGTACTGAAAATACACGCCGCTTAGGTGGATTTTTTACGAGACGTATGTATGGAGAAAGACAAAAATTTCGTCGTATCGGCACAAAAGAGGTGTCAATCGACGCGGGGGAGGCCCACGAAGAGAAGTGTAGTAGATGCGGAAGAGGTCCGACGGATTTAGAAAAAGAAATTAAAGAAAAAGGCCGAAAAAAGTTAATTTAGAAAATTTGTAAGTGTTTTTGCAAAATTGAAGGGAAACTATTGAATTTACTTTTATTTTTGTTTCAGGTACAAGGAGCTGAAGGCGAGACGCTTGTAGGAAGGTGCGACACAAGTGGGTGAGAGGTAAACTGAACAAAAGTTGTTTTATGTTGTACTGAAAATACACGCCGCTTAGGTGGATTTTTTACGAGACGTATGTATGGAGAAAGACAAAAATTTCGTCGTATCGGCACAAAAGAGGTGTCAATCGACGCGGGGGAGGCCCACGAAGAGAAGTGTAGTAGATGCGGAAGAGGTCCGACGGATTTAGAAAAAGAAATTAAAGAAAAAGGCCGAAAAAAGTTAATTTAGAAAATTTGTAAGTGTTTTTGCAAAATTGAAGGGAAACTATTGAATTTACTTTTATTTTTGTTTCAGGTACAAGGAGCTGAAGGCGAGACGCTTGTAGGAAGGTGCGACACAAGTGGGTGAGAGGTAAACTGAACAAAAGTTGTTTTATGTTGTACTGAAAATACACGCCGCTTAGGTGGATTTTTTACGAGACGTATGTATGGAGAAAGACAAAAATTTCGTCGTATCGGCACAAAAGAGGTGTCAATCGACGCGGGGGAGGCCCACGAAGAGAAGTGTAGTAGATGCGGAAGAGGTCCGACGGATTTAGAAAAAGAAATTAAAGAAAAAGGCCGAAAAAAGTTAATTTAGAAAATTTGTAAGTGTTTTTGCAAAATTGAAGGGAAACTATTGAATTTACTTTTATTTTTGTTTCAGGTACAAGGAGCTGAAGGCGAGACGCTTGTAGGAAGGTGCGACACAAGTGGGTGAGAGGTAAACTGAACAAAAGTTGTTTTATGTTGTACTGAAAATACACGCCGCTTAGGTGGATTTTTTACGAGACGTATGTATGGAGAAAGACAAAAATTTCGTCGTATCGGCACAAAAGAGGTGTCAATCGACGCGGGGGAGGCCCACGAAGAGAAGTGTAGTAGATGCGGAAGAGGTCCGACGGATTTAGAAAAAGAAATTAAAGAAAAAGGCCGAAAAAAGTTAATTTAGAAAATTTGTAAGTGTTTTTGCAAAATTGAAGGAAAACTATTGAATTTACTTTTATTTTTGTTTCAGGTACAAGGAGCTGAAGGCGAGACGCTTGTAGGAAGGTGCGACACAAGTGGGTGAGAGGTAAACTGAACAAAAGTTGTTTTATGTTGTACTGAAAATACACGCCGCTTAGGTGGATTTTTTACGAGACGTATGTATGGAGAAAGACAAAAATTTCGTCGTATCGGCACAAAAGAGGTGTCAATCGACGCGGGGGAGGCCCACGAAGAGAAGTGTAGTAGATGCGGAAGAGGTCCGACGGATTTAGAAAAAGAAATTAAAGAAAAAGGCCGAAAAAAGTTAATTTAGAAAATTTGTAAGTGTTTTTGCAAAATTGAAGGAAAACTATTGAATTTACTTTTATTTTTGTTTCAGGTACAAGGAGCTGAAGGCGAGACGCTTGTAGGAAGGTGCGACACAAGTGGGTGAGAGGTAAACTGAACAAAAGTTGTTTTATGTTGTACTGAAAATACACGCCGCTTAGGTGGATTTTTTACGAGACGTATGTATGGAGAAAGACAAAAATTTCGTCGTATCGGCACAAAAGAGGTGTCAATCGACGCGGGGGAGGCCCACGAAGAGAAGTGTAGTAGATGCGGAAGAGGTCCGACGGATTTAGAAAAAGAAATTAAAGAAAAAGGCCGAAAAAAGTTAATTTAGAAAATTTGTAAGTGTTTTTGCAAAATTGAAGGGAAACTATTGAATTTACTTTTATTTTTGTTTCAGGTACAAGGAGCTGAAGGCGAGACGCTTGTAGGAAGGTGCGACACAAGTGGGTGAGAGGTAAACTGAACAAAAGTTGTTTTATGTTGTACTGAAAATACACGCCGCTTAGGTGGATTTTTTACGAGACGTATGTATGGAGAAAGACAAAAATTTCGTCGTATCGGCACAAAAGAGGTGTCAATCGACGCGGGGGAGGCCCACGAAGAGAAGTGTAGTAGATGCGGAAGAGGTCCGACGGATTTAGAAAAAGAAATTAAAGAAAAAGGCCGAAAAAAGTTAATTTAGAAAATTTGTAAGTGTTTTTGCAAAATTGAAGGAAAACTATTGAATTTACTTTTATTTTTGTTTCAGGTACAAGGAGCTGAAGGCGAGACGCTTGTAGGAAGGTGCGACACAAGTGGGTGAGAGGTAAACTGAACAAAAGTTTTTTGAACTAAAACTTTCGTAAGCACAACACATTGTAAACTTTTAGTCCGGATTTACTTACGGGTGTTGTTATATCGGAAGAGTCCGACCAGGTTTCGCTCCGATTCGCAGAGCTTAATCATGGTGAGCAGAGACGGAGCTCGCGTCGTCGGTTGCTCGTCTCACACTGCGGGCAAGCGCGCGGCGCGCCCGCGCCGAGATGGGTGGGGCGGGTGCCGGCACCGGCTGCGGGGGACTCCCGCTGGCTTGCGACGCGGCGCCTGCCGCTTTCCCGTCGTCAATGTCGCTGGGCATGACGGCACAGACACAGCTCACGACGTCTTCGTTCTTGCAGAGTCGATCTCGATATTCACTTTCACTGTGCTTTCGTAGAACCGGTTTCCAGGCCGGCGGTAGAGCCCATCCACTGTCTCTATTGAAATTCGGGTGGCGACTTATTTCAATAGCCTCGCGCATTTTTCGTGGCACAAAAAACTTGTCTTTGGACAATACTTGTGCCTTATCGAAGCGGATAAAGTGACGAGTGTCCTGGGTCAATGCGTGTTCTGCTACCGCCGAGCCATCGATTTTTCGGTTTTTCATACAGCGTATGTGCTCCGAAATTCTGACTGAGATATTTCGCTGTGTCTCACCTATGTAGCATTTGCCACAGTCACACGGTATCATATACACTCCGGGGACATTCAGTGGGTCGCTATCCTTCGGCGAGCGCAGTAACTGTCGGATTCTTGCTGGGGGGCGATAGATCGTCTTGATGTTGTATTGCCTGCGCAAAAGTTGTTTTATGTTGTACTGAAAATACACGCCGCTTAGGTGGATTTTTTACGAGACGTATGTATGGAGAAAGACAAAAATTTCGTCGTATCGGCACAAAAGAGGTGTCAATCGACGCGGGGGAGGCCCACGAAGAGAAGTGTAGTAGATGCGGAAGAGGTCCGACGGATTTAGAAAAAGAAATTAAAGAAAAAGGCCGAAAAAAGTTAATTTAGAAAATTTGTAAGTGTTTTTGCAAAATTGAAGGAAAACTATTGAATTTACTTTTATTTTTGTTTCAGGTACAAGGAGCTGAAGGCGAGACGCTTGTAGGAAGGTGCGACACAAGTGGGTGAGAGGTAAACTGAACAAAAGTTGTTTTATGTTGTACTGAAAATACACGCCGCTTAGGTGGATTTTTTACGAGACGTATGTATGGAGAAAGACAAAAATTTCGTCGTATCGGCACAAAAGAGGTGTCAATCGACGCGGGGGAGGCCCACGAAGAGAAGTGTAGTAGATGCGGAAGAGGTCCGACGGATTTAGAAAAAGAAATTAAAGAAAAAGGCCGAAAAAAGTTAATTTAGAAAATTTGTAAGTGTTTTTGCAAAATTGAAGGAAAACTATTGAATTTACTTTTATTTTTGTTTCAGGTACAAGGAGCTGAAGGCGAGACGCTTGTAGGAAGGTGCGACACAAGTGGGTGAGAGGTAAACTGAACAAAAGTTGTTTTATGTTGTACTGAAAATACACGCCGCTTAGGTGGATTTTTTACGAGACGTATGTATGGAGAAAGACAAAAATTTCGTCGTATCGGCACAAAAGAGGTGTCAATCGACGCGGGGGAGGCCCACGAAGAGAAGTGTAGTAGATGCGGAAGAGGTCCGACGGATTTAGAAAAAGAAATTAAAGAAAAAGGCCGAAAAAAGTTAATTTAGAAAATTTGTAAGTGTTTTTGCAAAATTGAAGGGAAACTATTGAATTTACTTTTATTTTTGTTTCAGGTACAAGGAGCTGAAGGCGAGACGCTTGTAGGAAGGTGCGACACAAGTGGGTGAGAGGTAAACTGAACAAAAGTTGTTTTATGTTGTACTGAAAATACACGCCGCTTAGGTGGATTTTTTACGAGACGTATGTATGGAGAAAGACAAAAATTTCGTCGTATCGGCACAAAAGAGGTGTCAATCGACGCGGGGGAGGCCCACGAAGAGAAGTGTAGTAGATGCGGAAGAGGTCCGACGGATTTAGAAAAAGAAATTAAAGAAAAAGGCCGAAAAAAGTTAATTTAGAAAATTTGTAAGTGTTTTTGCAAAATTGAAGGAAAACTATTGAATTTACTTTTATTTTTGTTTCAGGTACAAGGAGCTGAAGGCGAGACGCTTGTAGGAAGGTGCGACACAAGTGGGTGAGAGGTAAACTGAACAAAAGTTGTTTTATGTTGTACTGAAAATACACGCCGCTTAGGTGGATTTTTTACGAGACGTATGTATGGAGAAAGACAAAAATTTCGTCGTATCGGCACAAAAGAGGTGTCAATCGACGCGGGGGAGGCCCACGAAGAGAAGTGTAGTAGATGCGGAAGAGGTCCGACGGATTTAGAAAAAGAAATTAAAGAAAAAGGCCGAAAAAAGTTAATTTAGAAAATTTGTAAGTGTTTTTGCAAAATTGAAGGAAAACTATTGAATTTACTTTTATTTTTGTTTCAGGTACAAGGAGCTGAAGGCGAGACGCTTGTAGGAAGGTGCGACACAAGTGGGTGAGAGGTAAACTGAACAAAAGTTGTTTTATGTTGTACTGAAAATACACGCCGCTTAGGTGGATTTTTTACGAGACGTATGTATGGAGAAAGACAAAAATTTCGTCGTATCGGCACAAAAGAGGTGTCAATCGACGCGGGGGAGGCCCACGAAGAGAAGTGTAGTAGATGCGGAAGAGGTCCGACGGATTTAGAAAAAGAAATTAAAGAAAAAGGCCGAAAAAAGTTAATTTAGAAAATTTGTAAGTGTTTTTGCAAAATTGAAGGAAAACTATTGAATTTACTTTTATTTTTGTTTCAGGTACAAGGAGCTGAAGGCGAGACGCTTGTAGGAAGGTGCGACACAAGTGGGTGAGAGGTAAACTGAACAAAAGTTGTTTTATGTTGTACTGAAAATACACGCCGCTTAGGTGGATTTTTTACGAGACGTATGTATGGAGAAAGACAAAAATTTCGTCGTATCGGCACAAAAGAGGTGTCAATCGACGCGGGGGAGGCCCACGAAGAGAAGTGTAGTAGATGCGGAAGAGGTCCGACGGATTTAGAAAAAGAAATTAAAGAAAAAGGCCGAAAAAAGTTAATTTAGAAAATTTGTAAGTGTTTTTGCAAAATTGAAGGAAAACTATTGAATTTACTTTTATTTTTGTTTCAGGTACAAGGAGCTGAAGGCGAGACGCTTGTAGGAAGGTGCGACACAAGTGGGTGAGAGGTAAACTGAACAAAAGTTGTTTTATGTTGTACTGAAAATACACGCCGCTTAGGTGGATTTTTTACGAGACGTATGTATGGAGAAAGACAAAAATTTCGTCGTATCGGCACAAAAGAGGTGTCAATCGACGCGGGGGAGGCCCACGAAGAGAAGTGTAGTAGATGCGGAAGAGGTCCGACGGATTTAGAAAAAGAAATTAAAGAAAAAGGCCGAAAAAAGTTAATTTAGAAAATTTGTAAGTGTTTTTGCAAAATTGAAGGAAAACTATTGAATTTACTTTTATTTTTGTTTCAGGTACAAGGAGCTGAAGGCGAGACGCTTGTAGGAAGGTGCGACACAAGTGGGTGAGAGGTAAACTGAACAAAAGTTGTTTTATGTTGTACTGAAAATACACGCCGCTTAGGTGGATTTTTTACGAGACGTATGTATGGAGAAAGACAAAAATTTCGTCGTATCGGCACAAAAGAGGTGTCAATCGACGCGGGGGAGGCCCACGAAGAGAAGTGTAGTAGATGCGGAAGAGGTCCGACGGATTTAGAAAAAGAAATTAAAGAAAAAGGCCGAAAAAAGTTAATTTAGAAAATTTGTAAGTGTTTTTGCAAAATTGAAGGGAAACTATTGAATTTACTTTTATTTTTGTTTCAGGTACAAGGAGCTGAAGGCGAGACGCTTGTAGGAAGGTGCGACACAAGTGGGTGAGAGGTAAACTGAACAAAAGTTGTTTTATGTTGTACTGAAAATACACGCCGCTTAGGTGGATTTTTTACGAGACGTATGTATGGAGAAAGACAAAAATTTCGTCGTATCGGCACAAAAGAGGTGTCAATCGACGCGGGGGAGGCCCACGAAGAGAAGTGTAGTAGATGCGGAAGAGGTCCGACGGATTTAGAAAAAGAAATTAAAGAAAAAGGCCGAAAAAAGTTAATTTAGAAAATTTGTAAGTGTTTTTGCAAAATTGAAGGAAAACTATTGAATTTACTTTTATTTTTGTTTCAGGTACAAGGAGCTGAAGGCGAGACGCTTGTAGGAAGGTGCGACACAAGTGGGTGAGAGGTAAACTGAACAAAAGTTGTTTTATGTTGTACTGAAAATACACGCCGCTTAGGTGGATTTTTTACGAGACGTATGTATGGAGAAAGACAAAAATTTCGTCGTATCGGCACAAAAGAGGTGTCAATCGACGCGGGGGAGGCCCACGAAGAGAAGTGTAGTAGATGCGGAAGAGGTCCGACGGATTTAGAAAAAGAAATTAAAGAAAAAGGCCGAAAAAAGTTAATTTAGAAAATTTGTAAGTGTTTTTGCAAAATTGAAGGAAAACTATTGAATTTACTTTTATTTTTGTTTCAGGTACAAGGAGCTGAAGGCGAGACGCTTGTAGGAAGGTGCGACACAAGTGGGTGAGAGGTAAACTGAACAAAAGTTGTTTTATGTTGTACTGAAAATACACGCCGCTTAGGTGGATTTTTTACGAGACGTATGTATGGAGAAAGACAAAAATTTCGTCGTATCGGCACAAAAGAGGTGTCAATCGACGCGGGGGAGGCCCACGAAGAGAAGTGTAGTAGATGCGGAAGAGGTCCGACGGATTTAGAAAAAGAAATTAAAGAAAAAGGCCGAAAAAAGTTAATTTAGAAAATTTGTAAGTGTTTTTGCAAAATTGAAGGAAAACTATTGAATTTACTTTTATTTTTGTTTCAGGTACAAGGAGCTGAAGGCGAGACGCTTGTAGGAAGGTGCGACACAAGTGGGTGAGAGGTAAACTGAACAAAAGTTGTTTTATGTTGTACTGAAAATACACGCCGCTTAGGTGGATTTTTTACGAGACGTATGTATGGAGAAAGACAAAAATTTCGTCGTATCGGCACAAAAGAGGTGTCAATCGACGCGGGGGAGGCCCACGAAGAGAAGTGTAGTAGATGCGGAAGAGGTCCGACGGATTTAGAAAAAGAAATTAAAGAAAAAGGCCGAAAAAAGTTAATTTAGAAAATTTGTAAGTGTTTTTGCAAAATTGAAGGAAAACTATTGAATTTACTTTTATTTTTGTTTCAGGTACAAGGAGCTGAAGGCGAGACGCTTGTAGGAAGGTGCGACACAAGTGGGTGAGAGGTAAACTGAACAAAAGTTGTTTTATGTTGTACTGAAAATACACGCCGCTTAGGTGGATTTTTTACGAGACGTATGTATGGAGAAAGACAAAAATTTCGTCGTATCGGCACAAAAGAGGTGTCAATCGACGCGGGGGAGGCCCACGAAGAGAAGTGTAGTAGATGCGGAAGAGGTCCGACGGATTTAGAAAAAGAAATTAAAGAAAAAGGCCGAAAAAAGTTAATTTAGAAAATTTGTAAGTGTTTTTGCAAAATTGAAGGGAAACTATTGAATTTACTTTTATTTTTGTTTCAGGTACAAGGAGCTGAAGGCGAGACGCTTGTAGGAAGGTGCGACACAAGTGGGTGAGAGGTAAACTGAACAAAAGTTGTTTTATGTTGTACTGAAAATACACGCCGCTTAGGTGGATTTTTTACGAGACGTATGTATGGAGAAAGACAAAAATTTCGTCGTATCGGCACAAAAGAGGTGTCAATCGACGCGGGGGAGGCCCACGAAGAGAAGTGTAGTAGATGCGGAAGAGGTCCGACGGATTTAGAAAAAGAAATTAAAGAAAAAGGCCGAAAAAAGTTAATTTAGAAAATTTGTAAGTGTTTTTGCAAAATTGAAGGGAAACTATTGAATTTACTTTTATTTTTGTTTCAGGTACAAGGAGCTGAAGGCGAGACGCTTGTAGGAAGGTGCGACACAAGTGGGTGAGAGGTAAACTGAACAAAAGTTGTTTTATGTTGTACTGAAAATACACGCCGCTTAGGTGGATTTTTTACGAGACGTATGTATGGAGAAAGACAAAAATTTCGTCGTATCGGCACAAAAGAGGTGTCAATCGACGCGGGGGAGGCCCACGAAGAGAAGTGTAGTAGATGCGGAAGAGGTCCGACGGATTTAGAAAAAGAAATTAAAGAAAAAGGCCGAAAAAAGTTAATTTAGAAAATTTGTAAGTGTTTTTGCAAAATTGAAGGAAAACTATTGAATTTACTTTTATTTTTGTTTCAGGTACAAGGAGCTGAAGGCGAGACGCTTGTAGGAAGGTGCGACACAAGTGGGTGAGAGGTAAACTGAACAAAAGTTGTTTTATGTTGTACTGAAAATACACGCCGCTTAGGTGGATTTTTTACGAGACGTATGTATGGAGAAAGACAAAAATTTCGTCGTATCGGCACAAAAGAGGTGTCAATCGACGCGGGGGAGGCCCACGAAGAGAAGTGTAGTAGATGCGGAAGAGGTCCGACGGATTTAGAAAAAGAAATTAAAGAAAAAGGCCGAAAAAAGTTAATTTAGAAAATTTGTAAGTGTTTTTGCAAAATTGAAGGAAAACTATTGAATTTACTTTTATTTTTGTTTCAGGTACAAGGAGCTGAAGGCGAGACGCTTGTAGGAAGGTGCGACACAAGTGGGTGAGAGGTAAACTGAACAAAAGTTGTTTTATGTTGTACTGAAAATACACGCCGCTTAGGTGGATTTTTTACGAGACGTATGTATGGAGAAAGACAAAAATTTCGTCGTATCGGCACAAAAGAGGTGTCAATCGACGCGGGGGAGGCCCACGAAGAGAAGTGTAGTAGATGCGGAAGAGGTCCGACGGATTTAGAAAAAGAAATTAAAGAAAAAGGCCGAAAAAAGTTAATTTAGAAAATTTGTAAGTGTTTTTGCAAAATTGAAGGAAAACTATTGAATTTACTTTTATTTTTGTTTCAGGTACAAGGAGCTGAAGGCGAGACGCTTGTAGGAAGGTGCGACACAAGTGGGTGAGAGGTAAACTGAACAAAAGTTGTTTTATGTTGTACTGAAAATACACGCCGCTTAGGTGGATTTTTTACGAGACGTATGTATGGAGAAAGACAAAAATTTCGTCGTATCGGCACAAAAGAGGTGTCAATCGACGCGGGGGAGGCCCACGAAGAGAAGTGTAGTAGATGCGGAAGAGGTCCGACGGATTTAGAAAAAGAAATTAAAGAAAAAGGCCGAAAAAAGTTAATTTAGAAAATTTGTAAGTGTTTTTGCAAAATTGAAGGGAAACTATTGAATTTACTTTTATTTTTGTTTCAGGTACAAGGAGCTGAAGGCGAGACGCTTGTAGGAAGGTGCGACACAAGTGGGTGAGAGGTAAACTGAACAAAAGTTGTTTTATGTTGTACTGAAAATACACGCCGCTTAGGTGGATTTTTTACGAGACGTATGTATGGAGAAAGACAAAAATTTCGTCGTATCGGCACAAAAGAGGTGTCAATCGACGCGGGGGAGGCCCACGAAGAGAAGTGTAGTAGATGCGGAAGAGGTCCGACGGATTTAGAAAAAGAAATTAAAGAAAAAGGCCGAAAAAAGTTAATTTAGAAAATTTGTAAGTGTTTTTGCAAAATTGAAGGAAAACTATTGAATTTACTTTTATTTTTGTTTCAGGTACAAGGAGCTGAAGGCGAGACGCTTGTAGGAAGGTGCGACACAAGTGGGTGAGAGGTAAACTGAACAAAAGTTGTTTTATGTTGTACTGAAAATACACGCCGCTTAGGTGGATTTTTTACGAGACGTATGTATGGAGAAAGACAAAAATTTCGTCGTATCGGCACAAAAGAGGTGTCAATCGACGCGGGGGAGGCCCACGAAGAGAAGTGTAGTAGATGCGGAAGAGGTCCGACGGATTTAGAAAAAGAAATTAAAGAAAAAGGCCGAAAAAAGTTAATTTAGAAAATTTGTAAGTGTTTTTGCAAAATTGAAGGAAAACTATTGAATTTACTTTTATTTTTGTTTCAGGTACAAGGAGCTGAAGGCGAGACGCTTGTAGGAAGGTGCGACACAAGTGGGTGAGAGGTAAACTGAACAAAAGTTGTTTTATGTTGTACTGAAAATACACGCCGCTTAGGTGGATTTTTTACGAGACGTATGTATGGAGAAAGACAAAAATTTCGTCGTATCGGCACAAAAGAGGTGTCAATCGACGCGGGGGAGGCCCACGAAGAGAAGTGTAGTAGATGCGGAAGAGGTCCGACGGATTTAGAAAAAGAAATTAAAGAAAAAGGCCGAAAAAAGTTAATTTAGAAAATTTGTAAGTGTTTTTGCAAAATTGAAGGAAAACTATTGAATTTACTTTTATTTTTGTTTCAGGTACAAGGAGCTGAAGGCGAGACGCTTGTAGGAAGGTGCGACACAAGTGGGTGAGAGGTAAACTGAACAAAAGTTGTTTTATGTTGTACTGAAAATACACGCCGCTTAGGTGGATTTTTTACGAGACGTATGTATGGAGAAAGACAAAAATTTCGTCGTATCGGCACAAAAGAGGTGTCAATCGACGCGGGGGAGGCCCACGAAGAGAAGTGTAGTAGATGCGGAAGAGGTCCGACGGATTTAGAAAAAGAAATTAAAGAAAAAGGCCGAAAAAAGTTAATTTAGAAAATTTGTAAGTGTTTTTGCAAAATTGAAGGAAAACTATTGAATTTACTTTTATTTTTGTTTCAGGTACAAGGAGCTGAAGGCGAGACGCTTGTAGGAAGGTGCGACACAAGTGGGTGAGAGGTAAACTGAACAAAAGTTGTTTTATGTTGTACTGAAAATACACGCCGCTTAGGTGGATTTTTTACGAGACGTATGTATGGAGAAAGACAAAAATTTCGTCGTATCGGCACAAAAGAGGTGTCAATCGACGCGGGGGAGGCCCACGAAGAGAAGTGTAGTAGATGCGGAAGAGGTCCGACGGATTTAGAAAAAGAAATTAAAGAAAAAGGCCGAAAAAAGTTAATTTAGAAAATTTGTAAGTGTTTTTGCAAAATTGAAGGAAAACTATTGAATTTACTTTTATTTTTGTTTCAGGTACAAGGAGCTGAAGGCGAGACGCTTGTAGGAAGGTGCGACACAAGTGGGTGAGAGGTAAACTGAACAAAAGTTGTTTTATGTTGTACTGAAAATACACGCCGCTTAGGTGGATTTTTTACGAGACGTATGTATGGAGAAAGACAAAAATTTCGTCGTATCGGCACAAAAGAGGTGTCAATCGACGCGGGGGAGGCCCACGAAGAGAAGTGTAGTAGATGCGGAAGAGGTCCGACGGATTTAGAAAAAGAAATTAAAGAAAAAGGCCGAAAAAAAGTTAATTTAGAAAATTTGTAAGTGTTTTTGCAAAATTGAAGGGAAACTATTGAATTTACTTTTATTTTTGTTTCAGGTACAAGGAGCTGAAGGCGAGACGCTTGTAGGAAGGTGCGACACAAGTGGGTGAGAGGTAAACTGAACAAAAGTTGTTTTATGTTGTACTGAAAATACACGCCGCTTAGGTGGATTTTTTACGAGACGTATGTATGGAGAAAGACAAAAATTTCGTCGTATCGGCACAAAAGAGGTGTCAATCGACGCGGGGGAGGCCCACGAAGAGAAGTGTAGTAGATGCGGAAGAGGTCCGACGGATTTAGAAAAAGAAATTAAAGAAAAAGGCCGAAAAAAAGTTAATTTAGAAAATTTGTAAGTGTTTTTGCAAAATTGAAGGAAAACTATTGAATTTACTTTTATTTTTGTTTCAGGTACAAGGAGCTGAAGGCGAGACGCTTGTAGGAAGGTGCGACACAAGTGGGTGAGAGGTAAACTGAACAAAAGTTGTTTTATGTTGTACTGAAAATACACGCCGCTTAGGTGGATTTTTTACGAGACGTATGTATGGAGAAAGACAAAAATTTCGTCGTATCGGCACAAAAGAGGTGTCAATCGACGCGGGGGAGGCCCACGAAGAGAAGTGTAGTAGATGCGGAAGAGGTCCGACGGATTTAGAAAAAGAAATTAAAGAAAAAGGCCGAAAAAAGTTAATTTAGAAAATTTGTAAGTGTTTTTGCAAAATTGAAGGAAAACTATTGAATTTACTTTTATTTTTGTTTCAGGTACAAGGAGCTGAAGGCGAGACGCTTGTAGGAAGGTGCGACACAAGTGGGTGAGAGGTAAACTGAACAAAAGTTGTTTTATGTTGTACTGAAAATACACGCCGCTTAGGTGGATTTTTTACGAGACGTATGTATGGAGAAAGACAAAAATTTCGTCGTATCGGCACAAAGAGGTGTCAATCGACGCGGGGGAGGCCCACGAAGAGAAGTGTAGTAGATGCGGAAGAGGTCCGACGGATTTAGAAAAAGAAATTAAAGAAAAAGGCCGAAAAAAGTTAATTTAGAAAATTTGTAAGTGTTTTTGCAAAATTGAAGGAAAACTATTGAATTTACTTTTATTTTTGTTTCAGGTACAAGGAGCTGAAGGCGAGACGCTTGTAGGAAGGTGCGACACAAGTGGGTGAGAGGTAAACTGAACAAAAGTTGTTTTATGTTGTACTGAAAATACACGCCGCTTAGGTGGATTTTTTACGAGACGTATGTATGGAGAAAGACAAAAATTTCGTCGTATCGGCACAAAAGAGGTGTCAATCGACGCGGGGGAGGCCCACGAAGAGAAGTGTAGTAGATGCGGAAGAGGTCCGACGGATTTAGAAAAAGAAATTAAAGAAAAAGGCCGAAAAAAGTTAATTTAGAAAATTTGTAAGTGTTTTTGCAAAATTGAAGGAAAACTATTGAATTTACTTTTATTTTTGTTTCAGGTACAAGGAGCTGAAGGCGAGACGCTTGTAGGAAGGTGCGACACAAGTGGGTGAGAGGTAAACTGAACAAAAGTTGTTTTATGTTGTACTGAAAATACACGCCGCTTAGGTGGATTTTTTACGAGACGTATGTATGGAGAAAGACCAAAAATTTCGTCGTATCGGCACAAAAGAGGTGTCAATCGACGCGGGGGAGGCCCACGAAGAGAAGTGTAGTAGATGCGGAAGAGGTCCGACGGATTTAGAAAAAGAAATTAAAGAAAAAGGCCGAAAAAAGTTAATTTAGAAAATTTGTAAGTGTTTTTGCAAAATTGAAGGAAAACTATTGAATTTACTTTTATTTTTGTTTCAGGTACAAGGAGCTGAAGGCGAGACGCTTGTAGGAAGGTGCGACACAAGTGGGTGAGAGGTAAACTGAACAAAAGTTGTTTTATGTTGTACTGAAAATACACGCCGCTTAGGTGGATTTTTTTACGAGACGTATGTATGGAGAAAGACAAAAATTTCGTCGTATCGGCACAAAAGAGGTGTCAATCGACGCGGGGGGAGGCCCACGAAGAGAAGTGTAGTAGATGCGGAAGAGGTCCGACGGATTTAGAAAAAGAAATTAAAGAAAAAGGCCGAAAAAAGTTAATTAGAAAATTTGTAAGTGTTTTTGCAAAATTGAAGGGAAACTATTGAATTTACTTTTATTTTTGTTTCAGGTACAAGGAGCTGAAGGCGAGACGCTTGTAGGAAGGTGCGACACAAGTGGGTGAGAGGTAAACTGAACAAAAGTTGTTTTATGTTGTACTGAAAATACACGCCGCTTAGGTGGATTTTTTACGAGACGTATGTATGGAGAAAGACAAAAATTTCGTCGTATCGGCACAAAAGAGGTGTCAATCGACGCGGGGGAGGCCCACGAAGAGAAGTGTAGTAGATGCGGAAGAGGTCCGACGGATTTAGAAAAAGAAATTAAAGAAAAAGGCCGAAAAAAGTTAATTTAGAAAATTTGTAAGTGTTTTTGCAAAATTGAAGGAAAACTATTGAATTTACTTTTATTTTTGTTTCAGGTACAAGGAGCTGAAGGCGAGACGCTTGTAGGAAGGTGCGACACAAGTGGGTGAGAGGTAAACTGAACAAAAGTTGTTTTATGTTGTACTGAAAATACACGCCGCTTAGGTGGATTTTTTACGAGACGTATGTATGGAGAAAGACAAAAATTTCGTCGTATCGGCACAAAAGAGGTGTCAATCGACGCGGGGGAGGCCCACGAAGAGAAGTGTAGTAGATGCGAAGAGGTCCGACGGATTTAGAAAAAGAAATTAAAGAAAAAGGCCGAAAAAAGTTAATTTAGAAAATTTGTAAGTGTTTTTGCAAAATTGAAGGAAAACTATTGAATTTACTTTTATTTTTGTTTCAGGTACAAGGAGCTGAAGGCGAGACGCTTGTAGGAAGGTGCGACACAAGTGGGTGAGAGGTAAACTGAACAAAAGTTGTTTTATGTTGTACTGAAAATACACGCCGCTTAGGTGGATTTTTTACGAGACGTATGTATGGAGAAAGACAAAAATTTCGTCGTATCGGCACAAAAGAGGTGTCAATCGACGCGGGGGAGGCCCACGAAGAGAAGTGTAGTAGATGCGGAAGAGGTCCGACGGATTTAGAAAAAGAAATTAAAGAAAAAGGCCGAAAAAAGTTAATTTAGAAAATTTGTAAGTGTTTTTGCAAAATTGAAGGAAAACTGAATTTACTTTTATTTTTGTTTCAGGTACAAGGAGCTGAAGGCGAGACGCTTGTAGGAAGGTGCGACACAAGTGGGTGAGAGGTAAACTGAACAAAAGTTGTTTTATGTTGTACTGAAAATACACGCCGCTTAGGTGGATTTTTTACGAGACGTATGTATGGAGAAAGACAAAAATTTCGTCGTATCGGCACAAAAGAGGTGTCAATCGACGCGGGGGAGGCCCACGAAGAGAAGTGTAGTAGATGCGGAAGAGGTCCGACGGATTTAGAAAAAGAAATTAAAGAAAAAGGCCGAAAAAAGTTAATTTAGAAAATTTGTAAGTGTTTTTGCAAAATTGAAGGAAAACTATTGAATTTACTTTTATTTTTGTTTCAGGTACAAGGAGCTGAAGGCGAGACGCTTGTAGGAAGGTGCGACACAAGTGGGTGAGAGGTAAACTGAACAAAAGTTGTTTTATGTTGTACTGAAAATACACGCCGCTTAGGTGGATTTTTTACGAGACGTATGTATGGAGAAAGACAAAAATTTCGTCGTATCGGCACAAAAGAGGTGTCAATCGAGGCGGGGGAGGCCCACGAAGAGAAGTGTAGTAGATGCGGAAGAGGTCCGACGGATTTAGAAAAAGAAATTAAAGAAAAAGGCCGAAAAAAGTTAATTTAGAAAATTTGTAAGTGTTTTTGCAAAATTGAAGGAAAACTATTGAATTTACTTTTATTTTTGTTTCAGGTACAAGGAGCTGAAGGCGAGACGCTTGTAGGAAGGTGCGACACAAGTGGGTGAGAGGTAAACTGAACAAAAGTTGTTTTATGTTGTACTGAAAATACACGCCGCTTAGGTGGATTTTTTACGAGACGTATGTATGGAGAAAGACAAAAATTTCGTCGTATCGGCACAAAAGAGGTGTCAATCGACGCGGGGGAGGCCCACGAAGAGAAGTGTAGTAGATGCGGAAGAGGTCCGACGGATTTAGAAAAAGAAATTAAAGAAAAAGGCCGAAAAAAGTTAATTTAGAAAATTTGTAAGTGTTTTTGCAAAATTGAAGGAAAACTATTGAATTTACTTTTATTTTTGTTTCAGGTACAAGGAGCTGAAGGCGAGACGCTTGTAGGAAGGTGCGACACAAGTGGGTGAGAGGTAAACTGAACAAAAGTTGTTTTATGTTGTACTGAAAATACACGCCGCTTAGGTGGATTTTTTACGAGACGTATGTATGGAGAAAGACAAAAATTTCGTCGTATCGGCACAAAAGAGGTGTCAATCGACGCGGGGGAGGCCCACGAAGAGAAGTGTAGTAGATGCGGAAGAGGTCCGACGGATTTAGAAAAAGAAATTAAAGAAAAAGGCCGAAAAAAGTTAATTTAGAAAATTTGTAAGTGTTTTTGCAAAATTGAAGGAAAACTATTGAATTTACTTTTATTTTTGTTTCAGGTACAAGGAGCTGAAGGCGAGACGCTTGTAGGAAGGTGCGACACAAGTGGGTGAGAGGTAAACTGAACAAAAGTTGTTTTATGTTGTACTGAAAATACACGCCGCTTAGGTGGATTTTTTACGAGACGTATGTATGGAGAAAGACAAAAATTTCGTCGTATCGGCACAAAAGAGGTGTCAATCGACGCGGGGGAGGCCCACGAAGAGAAGTGTAGTAGATGCGGAAGAGGTCCGACGGCTTTAGAAAAAGAAATTAAAGAAAAAGGCCGAAAAAAGTTAATTTAGAAAATTTGTAAGTGTTTTTGCAAAATTGAAGGAAAACTATTGAATTTACTTTTATTTTTGTTTCAGGTACAAGGAGCTGAAGGCGAGACGCTTGTAGGAAGGTGCGACACAAGTGGGTGAGAGGTAAACTGAACAAAAGTTGTTTTATGTTGTACTGAAAATACACGCCGCTTAGGTGGATTTTTTACGAGACGTATGTATGGAGAAAGACAAAAATTTCGTCGTATCGGCACAAAAGAGGTGTCAATCGACGCGGGGGAGGCCCACGAAGAGAAGTGTAGTAGATGCGGAAGAGGTCCGACGGATTTAGAAAAAGAAATTAAAGAAAAAGGCCGAAAAAAGTTAATTTAGAAAATTTGTAAGTGTTTTTGCAAAATTGAAGGAAAACTATTGAATTTACTTTTATTTTTGTTTCAGGTACAAGGAGCTGAAGGCGAGACGCTTGTAGGAAGGTGCGACACAAGTGGGTGAGAGGTAAACTGAACAAAAGTTGTTTTATGTTGTACTGAAAATACACGCCGCTTAGGTGGATTTTTTACGAGACGTATGTATGGAGAAAGACAAAAATTTCGTCGTATCGGCACAAAAGAGGTGTCAATCGACGCGGGGGAGGCCCACGAAGAGAAGTGTAGTAGATGCGGAAGAGGTCCGACGGATTTAGAAAAAGAAATTAAAGAAAAAGGCCGAAAAAAGTTAATTTAGAAAATTTGTAAGTGTTTTTGCAAAATTGAAGGAAAACTATTGAATTTACTTTTATTTTTGTTTCAGGTACAAGGAGCTGAAGGCGAGACGCTTGTAGGAAGGTGCGACACAAGTGGGTGAGAGGTAAACTGAACAAAAGTTGTTTTATGTTGTACTGAAAATACACGCCGCTTAGGTGGATTTTTTACGAGACGTATGTATGGAGAAAGACAAAAATTTCGTCGTATCGGCACAAAAGAGGTGTCAATCGACGCGGGGGAGGCCCACGAAGAGAAGTGTAGTAGATGCGGAAGAGGTCCGACGGATTTAGAAAAAGAAATTAAAGAAAAAGGCCGAAAAAAGTTAATTTAGAAAATTTGTAAGTGTTTTTGCAAAATTGAAGGAAAACTATTGAATTTACTTTTATTTTTGTTTCAGGTACAAGGAGCTGAAGGCGAGACGCTTGTAGGAAGGTGCGACACAAGTGGGTGAGAGGTAAACTGAACAAAAGTTGTTTTATGTTGTACTGAAAATACACGCCGCTTAGGTGGATTTTTTACGAGACGTATGTATGGAGAAAGACAAAAATTTCGTCGTATCGGCACAAAAGAGGTGTCAATCGACGCGGGGGAGGCCCACGAAGAGAAGTGTAGTAGATGCGGAAGAGGTCCGACGGATTTAGAAAAAGAAATTAAAGAAAAAGGCCGAAAAAAGTTAATTTAGAAAATTTGTAAGTGTTTTTGCAAAATTGAAGGGAAACTATTGAATTTACTTTTATTTTTGTTTCAGGTACAAGGAGCTGAAGGCGAGACGCTTGTAGGAAGGTGCGACACAAGTGGGTGAGAGGTAAACTGAACAAAAGTTGTTTTATGTTGTACTGAAAATACACGCCGCTTAGGTGGATTTTTTACGAGACGTATGTATGGAGAAAGACAAAAATTTCGTCGTATCGGCACAAAAGAGGTGTCAATCGACGCGGGGGAGGCCCACGAAGAGAAGTGTAGTAGATGCGGAAGAGGTCCGACGGATTTAGAAAAAGAAATTAAAGAAAAAGGCCGAAAAAAGTTAATTTAGAAAATTTGTAAGTGTTTTTGCAAAATTGAAGGAAAACTATTGAATTTACTTTTATTTTTGTTTCAGGTACAAGGAGCTGAAGGCGAGACGCTTGTAGGAAGGTGCGACACAAGTGGGTGAGAGGTAAACTGAACAAAAGTTGTTTTATGTTGTACTGAAAATACACGCCGCTTAGGTGGATTTTTTACGAGACGTATGTATGGAGAAAGACAAAAATTTCGTCGTATCGGCACAAAAGAGGTGTCAATCGACGCGGGGGAGGCCCACGAAGAGAAGTGTAGTAGATGCGGAAGAGGTCCGACGGATTTAGAAAAAGAAATTAAAGAAAAAGGCCGAAAAAAGTTAATTTAGAAAATTTGTAAGTGTTTTTGCAAAATTGAAGGAAAACTATTGAATTTACTTTTATTTTTGTTTCAGGTACAAGGAGCTGAAGGCGAGACGCTTGTAGGAAGGTGCGACACAAGTGGGTGAGAGGTAAACTGAACAAAAGTTGTTTTATGTTGTACTGAAAATACACGCCGCTTAGGTGGATTTTTTACGAGACGTATGTATGGAGAAAGACAAAAATTTCGTCGTATCGGCACAAAAGAGGTGTCAATCGACGCGGGGGAGGCCCACGAAGAGAAGTGTAGTAGATGCGGAAGAGGTCCGACGGATTTAGAAAAAGAAATTAAAGAAAAAGGCCGAAAAAAGTTAATTTAGAAAATTTGTAAGTGTTTTTGCAAAATTGAAGGAAAACTATTGAATTTACTTTTATTTTTGTTTCAGGTACAAGGAGCTGAAGGCGAGACGCTTGTAGGAAGGTGCGACACAAGTGGGTGAGAGGTAAACTGAACAAAAGTTGTTTTATGTTGTACTGAAAATACACGCCGCTTAGGTGGATTTTTTACGAGACGTATGTATGGAGAAAGACAAAAATTTCGTCGTATCGGCACAAAAGAGGTGTCAATCGACGCGGGGGAGGCCCACGAAGAGAAGTGTAGTAGATGCGGAAGAGGTCCGACGGATTTAGAAAAAGAAATTAAAGAAAAAGGCCGAAAAAGTTAATTTAGAAAATTTGTAAGTGTTTTTGCAAAATTGAAGGAAAACTATTGAATTTACTTTTATTTTTGTTTCAGGTACAAGGAGCTGAAGGCGAGACGCTTGTAGGAAGGTGCGACACAAGTGGGTGAGAGGTAAACTGAACAAAAGTTGTTTTATGTTGTACTGAAAATACACGCCGCTTAG
>CAMZJP010000015.1:0-44225 GCA_947310845.1 Yponomeuta plumbellus | reverse complement strand
GACGGCGGGGGAGGCCCACGAAGAGAAGTGTAGTAGATGCGGAAGAGGTCCGACGGATTTAGAAAAAGAAATTAAAGAAAAAGGCCGAAAAAAGTTAATTTAGAAAATTTGTAAGTGTTTTTGCAAAATTGAAGGAAAACTATTGAATTTACTTTTATTTTTGTTTCAGGTACAAGGAGCTGAAGGCGAGACGCTTGTAGGAAGGTGCGACACAAGTGGGTGAGAGGTAAACTGAACAAAAGTTGTTTTATGTTGTACTGAAAATACACGCCGCTTAGGTGGATTTTTTACGAGACGTATGTATGGAGAAAAACCAAAATTTCGTCGTATCGGCACAAAAGAGGTGTCAATCGACGCGGGGGAGGCCCACGAAGAGAAGTGTAGTAGATGCGGAAGAGGTCCGACGGATTTAGAAAAAGAAATTAAAGAAAAAGGCCGAAAAAAAGTTAATTTAGAAAATTTGTAAGTGTTTTTGCAAAATTGAAGGAAAACTATTGAATTTACTTTTATTTTTGTTTCAGGTACAAGGAGCTGAAGGCGAGACGCTTGTAGGAAGGTGCGACACAAGTGGGTGAGAGGTAAACTGAACAAAAGTTGTTTTATGTTGTACTGAAAATACACGCCGCTTAGGTGGATTTTTTACGAGACGTATGTATGGAGAAAAACCAAAATTTCGTCGTATCGGCACAAAAGAGGTGTCAATCGACGCGGGGGAGGCCCACGAAGAGAAGTGTAGTAGATGCGGAAGAGGTCCGACGGATTTAGAAAAAGAAATTAAAGAAAAAGGCCGAAAAAAGTTAATTTAGAAAATTTGTAAGTGTTTTTGCAAAATTGAAGGAAAACTATTGAATTTACTTTTATTTTTGTTTCAGGTACAAGGAGCTGAAGGCGAGACGCTTGTAGGAAGGTGCGACACAAGTGGGTGAGAGGTAAACTGAACAAAAGTTGTTTTATGTTGTACTGAAAATACACGCCGCTTAGGTGGATTTTTTACGAGACGTATGTATGGAGAAAAACCAAAATTTCGTCGTATCGGCACAAAAGAGGTGTCAATCGACGCGGGGGAGGCCCACGAAGAGAAGTGTAGTAGATGCGGAAGAGGTCCGACGGGATTTAGAAAAAGAAATTAAAGAAAAAGGCCGAAAAAAGTTAATTTAGAAAATTTGTAAGTGTTTTTGCAAAATTGAAGGAAAACTATTGAATTTACTTTTATTTTTGTTTCAGGTACAAGGAGCTGAAGGCGAGACGCTTGTAGGAAGGTGCGACACAAGTGGGTGAGAGGTAAACTGAACAAAAGTTGTTTTATGTTGTACTGAAAATACACGCCGCTTAGGTGGATTTTTTACGAGACGTATGTATGGAGAAAAACCAAAATTTCGTCGTATCGGCACAAAAGAGGTGTCAATCGACGCGGGGGAGGCCCACGAAGAGAAGTGTAGTAGATGCGGAAGAGGTCCGACGGATTTAGAAAAAGAAATTAAAGAAAAAGGCCGAAAAAAGTTAATTTAGAAAATTTGTAAGTGTTTTTGCAAAATTGAAGGAAAACTATTGAATTTACTTTTATTTTTGTTTCAGGTACAAGGAGCTGAAGGCGAGACGCTTGTAGGAAGGTGCGACACAAGTGGGGTGAGAGGTAAACTGAACAAAAGTTGTTTTATGTTGTACTGAAAATACACGCCGCTTAGGTGGATTTTTTACGAGACGTATGTATGGAGAAAAACCAAAATTTCGTCGTATCGGCACAAAAGAGGTGTCAATCGACGCGGGGGAGGCCCACGAAGAGAAGTGTAGTAGATGCGGAAGAGGTCCGACGGATTTAGAAAAAGAAATTAAAGAAAAAGGCCGAAAAAAGTTAATTTAGAAAATTTGTAAGTGTTTTTGCAAAATTGAAGGAAAACTATTGAATTTACTTTTATTTTTGTTTCAGGTACAAGGAGCTGAAGGCGAGACGCTTGTAGGAAGGTGCGACACAAGTGGGTGAGAGGTAAACTGAACAAAAGTTGTTTTATGTTGTACTGAAAATACACGCCGCTTAGGTGGATTTTTTACGAGACGTATGTATGGAGAAAAACCAAAATTTCGTCGTATCGGCACAAAAGAGGTGTCAATCGACGCGGGGGAGGCCCACGAAGAGAAGTGTAGTAGATGCGGAAGAGGTCCGACGGATTTAGAAAAAGAAATTAAAGAAAAAGGCCGAAAAAAGTTAATTTAGAAAATTTGTAAGTGTTTTTGCAAAATTGAAGGAAAACTATTGAATTTACTTTTATTTTTGTTTCAGGTACAAGGAGCTGAAGGCGAGACGCTTGTAGGAAGGTGCGACACAAGTGGGTGAGAGGGTAAACTGAACAAAAGTTGTTTTATGTTGTACTGAAAATACACGCCGCTTAGGTGGATTTTTTACGAGACGTATGTATGGAGAAAAACCAAAATTTCGTCGTATCGGCACAAAAGAGGTGTCAATCGACGCGGGGGAGGCCCACGAAGAGAAGTGTAGTAGATGCGGAAGAGGTCCGACGGATTTAGAAAAAGAAATTAAAGAAAAAGGCCGAAAAAAGTTAATTTAGAAAATTTGTAAGTGTTTTTGCAAAATTGAAGGAAAACTATTGAATTTACTTTTATTTTTGTTTCAGGTACAAGGAGCTGAAGGCGAGACGCTTGTAGGAAGGTGCGACACAAGTGGGTGAGAGGTAAACTGAACAAAAGTTGTTTTATGTTGTACTGAAAATACACGCCGCTTAGGTGGATTTTTTACGAGACGTATGTATGGAGAAAAACCAAAATTTCGTCGTATCGGCACAAAAGAGGTGTCAATCGACGCGGGGGAGGCCCACGAAGAGAAGTGTAGTAGATGCGGAAGAGGTCCGACGGATTTAGAAAAAGAAATTAAAGAAAAAGGCCGAAAAAAGTTAATTTAGAAAATTTGTAAGTGTTTTTGCAAAATTGAAGGAAAACTATTGAATTTACTTTTATTTTTGTTTCAGGTACAAGGAGCTGAAGGCGAGACGCTTGTAGGAAGGTGCGACACAAGTGGGTGAGAGGTAAACTGAACAAAAGTTGTTTTATGTTGTACTGAAAATACACGCCGCTTAGGTGGATTTTTTACGAGACGTATGTATGGAGAAAAACCAAAATTTCGTCGTATCGGCACAAAAGAGGTGTCAATCGACGCGGGGGAGGCCCACGAAGAGAAGTGTAGTAGATGCGGAAGAGGTCCGACGGATTTAGAAAAAGAAATTAAAGAAAAAGGCCGAAAAAAGTTAATTTAGAAAATTTGTAAGTGTTTTTGCAAAATTGAAGGAAAACTATTGAATTTACTTTTATTTTTGTTTCAGGTACAAGGAGCTGAAGGCGAGACGCTTGTAGGAAGGTGCGACACAAGTGGGTGAGAGGTAAACTGAACAAAAGTTGTTTTATGTTGTACTGAAAATACACGCCGCTTAGGTGGATTTTTTACGAGACGTATGTATGGAGAAAAACCAAAATTTCGTCGTATCGGCACAAAAGAGGTGTCAATCGACGCGGGGGAGGCCCACGAAGAGAAGTGTAGTAGATGCGGAAGAGGTCCGACGGATTTAGAAAAAGAAATTAAAGAAAAAGGCCGAAAAAAGTTAATTTAGAAAATTTGTAAGTGTTTTTGCAAAATTGAAGGAAAACTATTGAATTTACTTTTATTTTTGTTTCAGGTACAAGGAGCTGAAGGCGAGACGCTTGTAGGAAGGTGCGACACAAGTGGGTGAGAGGTAAACTGAACAAAAGTTGTTTTATGTTGTACTGAAAATACACGCCGCTTAGGTGGATTTTTTACGAGACGTATGTATGGAGAAAAACCAAAATTTCGTCGTATCGGCACAAAAGAGGTGTCAATCGACGCGGGGGAGGCCCACGAAGAGAAGTGTAGTAGATGCGGAAGAGGTCCGACGGATTTAGAAAAAGAAATTAAAGAAAAAGGCCGAAAAAAGTTAATTTAGAAAATTTGTAAGTGTTTTTGCAAAATTGAAGGAAAACTATTGAATTTACTTTTATTTTTGTTTCAGGTACAAGGAGCTGAAGGCGAGACGCTTGTAGGAAGGTGCGACACAAGTGGGTGAGAGGTAAACTGAACAAAAGTTGTTTTATGTTGTACTGAAAATACACGCCGCTTAGGTGGATTTTTTACGAGACGTATGTATGGAGAAAAACCAAAATTTCGTCGTATCGGCACAAAAGAGGTGTCAATCGACGCGGGGGAGGCCCACGAAGAGAAGTGTAGTAGATGCGGAAGAGGTCCGACGGATTTAGAAAAAGAAATTAAAGAAAAAGGCCGAAAAAAGTTAATTTAGAAAATTTGTAAGTGTTTTTGCAAAATTGAAGGAAAACTATTGAATTTACTTTTATTTTTGTTTCAGGTACAAGGAGCTGAAGGCGAGACGCTTGTAGGAAGGTGCGACACAAGTGGGTGAGAGGTAAACTGAACAAAAGTTGTTTTATGTTGTACTGAAAATACACGCCGCTTAGGTGGATTTTTTACGAGACGTATGTATGGAGAAAAACCAAAATTTCGTCGTATCGGCACAAAAGAGGTGTCAATCGACGCGGGGGAGGCCCACGAAGAGAAGTGTAGTAGATGCGGAAGAGGTCCGACGGATTTAGAAAAAGAAATTAAAGAAAAAGGCCGAAAAAAGTTAATTTAGAAAATTTGTAAGTGTTTTTGCAAAATTGAAGGAAAACTATTGAATTTACTTTTATTTTTGTTTCAGGTACAAGGAGCTGAAGGCGAGACGCTTGTAGGAAGGTGCGACACAAGTGGGTGAGAGGTAAACTGAACAAAAGTTGTTTTATGTTGTACTGAAAATACACGCCGCTTAGGTGGATTTTTTACGAGACGTATGTATGGAGAAAAACCAAAATTTCGTCGTATCGGCACAAAAGAGGTGTCAATCGACGCGGGGGAGGCCCACGAAGAGAAGTGTAGTAGATGCGGAAGAGGTCCGACGGATTTAGAAAAAGAAATTAAAGAAAAAGGCCGAAAAAAGTTAATTTAGAAAATTTGTAAGTGTTTTTGCAAAATTGAAGGAAAACTATTGAATTTACTTTTATTTTTGTTTCAGGTACAAGGAGCTGAAGGCGAGACGCTTGTAGGAAGGTGCGACACAAGTGGGTGAGAGGTAAACTGAACAAAAGTTGTTTTATGTTGTACTGAAAATACACGCCGCTTAGGTGGATTTTTTACGAGACGTATGTATGGAGAAAAACCAAAATTTCGTCGTATCGGCACAAAAGAGGTGTCAATCGACGCGGGGGAGGCCCACGAAGAGAAGTGTAGTAGATGCGGAAGAGGTCCGACGGATTTAGAAAAAGAAATTAAAGAAAAAGGCCGAAAAAAGTTAATTTAGAAAATTTGTAAGTGTTTTTGCAAAATTGAAGGAAAACTATTGAATTTACTTTTATTTTTGTTTCAGGTACAAGGAGCTGAAGGCGAGACGCTTGTAGGAAGGTGCGACACAAGTGGGTGAGAGGTAAACTGAACAAAAGTTGTTTTATGTTGTACTGAAAATACACGCCGCTTAGGTGGATTTTTTACGAGACGTATGTATGGAGAAAAACCAAAATTTCGTCGTATCGGCACAAAAGAGGTGTCAATCGACGCGGGGGAGGCCCACGAAGAGAAGTGTAGTAGATGCGGAAGAGGTCCGACGGATTTAGAAAAAGAAATTAAAGAAAAAGGCCGAAAAAAGTTAATTTAGAAAATTTGTAAGTGTTTTTGCAAAATTGAAGGAAAACTATTGAATTTACTTTTATTTTTGTTTCAGGTACAAGGAGCTGAAGGCGAGACGCTTGTAGGAAGGTGCGACACAAGTGGGTGAGAGGTAAACTGAACAAAAGTTGTTTTATGTTGTACTGAAAATACACGCCGCTTAGGTGGATTTTTTACGAGACGTATGTATGGAGAAAAACCAAAATTTCGTCGTATCGGCACAAAAGAGGTGTCAATCGACGCGGGGGAGGCCCACGAAGAGAAGTGTAGTAGATGCGGAAGAGGTCCGACGGATTTAGAAAAAGAAATTAAAGAAAAAGGCCGAAAAAAGTTAATTTAGAAAATTTGTAAGTGTTTTTGCAAAATTGAAGGAAAACTATTGAATTTACTTTTATTTTTGTTTCAGGTACAAGGAGCTGAAGGCGAGACGCTTGTAGGAAGGTGCGACACAAGTGGGTGAGAGGTAAACTGAACAAAAGTTGTTTTATGTTGTACTGAAAATACACGCCGCTTAGGTGGATTTTTTACGAGACGTATGTATGGAGAAAAACCAAAATTTCGTCGTATCGGCACAAAAGAGGTGTCAATCGACGCGGGGGAGGCCCACGAAGAGAAGTGTAGTAGATGCGGAAGAGGTCCGACGGATTTAGAAAAAGAAATTAAAGAAAAAGGCCGAAAAAAGTTAATTTAGAAAATTTGTAAGTGTTTTTGCAAAATTGAAGGAAAACTATTGAATTTACTTTTATTTTTGTTTCAGGTACAAGGAGCTGAAGGCGAGACGCTTGTAGGAAGGTGCGACACAAGTGGGTGAGAGGTAAACTGAACAAAAGTTGTTTTATGTTGTACTGAAAATACACGCCGCTTAGGTGGATTTTTTACGAGACGTATGTATGGAGAAAAACCAAAATTTCGTCGTATCGGCACAAAAGAGGTGTCAATCGACGCGGGGGAGGCCCACGAAGAGAAGTGTAGTAGATGCGGAAGAGGTCCGACGGATTTAGAAAAAGAAATTAAAGAAAAAGGCCGAAAAAAGTTAATTTAGAAAATTTGTAAGTGTTTTTGCAAAATTGAAGGAAAACTATTGAATTTACTTTTATTTTTGTTTCAGGTACAAGGAGCTGAAGGCGAGACGCTTGTAGGAAGGTGCGACACAAGTGGGTGAGAGGTAAACTGAACAAAAGTTTTTTTATGTTGTACTGAAAATACACGCCGCTTAGGTGGATTTTTTACGAGACGTATGTATGGAGAAAAACCAAAATTTCGTCGTATCGGCACAAAAGAGGTGTCAATCGACGCGGGGGAGGCCCACGAAGAGAAGTGTAGTAGATGCGGAAGAGGTCCGACGGATTTAGAAAAAGAAATTAAAGAAAAAGGCCGAAAAAAGTTAATTTAGAAAATTTGTAAGTGTTTTTGCAAAATTGAAGGAAAACTATTGAATTTACTTTTATTTTTGTTTCAGGTACAAGGAGCTGAAGGCGAGACGCTTGTAGGAAGGTGCGACACAAGTGGGTGAGAGGTAAACTGAACAAAAGTTGTTTTATGTTGTACTGAAAATACACGCCGCTTAGGTGGATTTTTTACGAGACGTATGTATGGAGAAAAACCAAAATTTCGTCGTATCGGCACAAAAGAGGTGTCAATCGACGCGGGGGAGGCCCACGAAGAGAAGTGTAGTAGATGCGGAAGAGGTCCGACGGATTTAGAAAAAGAAATTAAAGAAAAAGGCCGAAAAAAGTTAATTTAGAAAATTTGTAAGTGTTTTTGCAAAATTGAAGGAAAACTATTGAATTTACTTTTATTTTTGTTTCAGGTACAAGGAGCTGAAGGCGAGACGCTTGTAGGAAGGTGCGACACAAGTGGGTGAGAGGTAAACTGAACAAAAGTTGTTTTATGTTGTACTGAAAATACACGCCGCTTAGGTGGATTTTTTACGAGACGTATGTATGGAGAAAAACCAAAATTTCGTCGTATCGGCACAAAAGAGGTGTCAATCGACGCGGGGGAGGCCCACGAAGAGAAGTGTAGTAGATGCGGAAGAGGTCCGACGGATTTAGAAAAAGAAATTAAAGAAAAAGGCCGAAAAAAGTTAATTTAGAAAATTTGTAAGTGTTTTTGCAAAATTGAAGGAAAACTATTGAATTTACTTTTATTTTTGTTTCAGGTACAAGGAGCTGAAGGCGAGACGCTTGTAGGAAGGTGCGACACAAGTGGGTGAGAGGTAAACTGAACAAAAGTTGTTTTATGTTGTACTGAAAATACACGCCGCTTAGGTGGATTTTTTACGAGACGTATGTATGGAGAAAAACCAAAATTTCGTCGTATCGGCACAAAAGAGGTGTCAATCGACGCGGGGGAGGCCCACGAAGAGAAGTGTAGTAGATGCGGAAGAGGTCCGACGGATTTAGAAAAAGAAATTAAAGAAAAAGGCCGAAAAAAGTTAATTTAGAAAATTTGTAAGTGTTTTTGCAAAATTGAAGGAAAACTATTGAATTTACTTTTATTTTTGTTTCAGGTACAAGGAGCTGAAGGCGAGACGCTTGTAGGAAGGTGCGACACAAGTGGGTGAGAGGTAAACTGAACAAAAGTTGTTTTATGTTGTACTGAAAATACACGCCGCTTAGGTGGATTTTTTACGAGACGTATGTATGGAGAAAAACCAAAATTTCGTCGTATCGGCACAAAAGAGGTGTCAATCGACGCGGGGGAGGCCCACGAAGAGAAGTGTAGTAGATGCGGAAGAGGTCCGACGGATTTAGAAAAAGAAATTAAAGAAAAAGGCCGAAAAAAGTTAATTTAGAAAATTTGTAAGTGTTTTTGCAAAATTGAAGGAAAACTATTGAATTTACTTTTATTTTTGTTTCAGGTACAAGGAGCTGAAGGCGAGACGCTTGTAGGAAGGTGCGACACAAGTGGGTGAGAGGTAAACTGAACAAAAGTTGTTTTATGTTGTACTGAAAATACACGCCGCTTAGGTGGATTTTTTACGAGACGTATGTATGGAGAAAAACCAAAATTTCGTCGTATCGGCACAAAAGAGGTGTCAATCGACGCGGGGGAGGCCCACGAAGAGAAGTGTAGTAGATGCGGAAGAGGTCCGACGGATTTAGAAAAAGAAATTAAAGAAAAAGGCCGAAAAAAGTTAATTTAGAAAATTTGTAAGTGTTTTTGCAAAATTGAAGGAAAACTATTGAATTTACTTTTATTTTTGTTTCAGGTACAAGGAGCTGAAGGCGAGACGCTTGTAGGAAGGTGCGACACAAGTGGGTGAGAGGTAAACTGAACAAAAGTTGTTTTATGTTGTACTGAAAATACACGCCGCTTAGGTGGATTTTTTACGAGACGTATGTATGGAGAAAAACCAAAATTTCGTCGTATCGGCACAAAAGAGGTGTCAATCGACGCGGGGGAGGCCCACGAAGAGAAGTGTAGTAGATGCGGAAGAGGTCCGACGGATTTAGAAAAAGAAATTAAAGAAAAAGGCCGAAAAAAGTTAATTTAGAAAATTTGTAAGTGTTTTTGCAAAATTGAAGGAAAACTATTGAATTTACTTTTATTTTTGTTTCAGGTACAAGGAGCTGAAGGCGAGACGCTTGTAGGAAGGTGCGACACAAGTGGGTGAGAGGTAAACTGAACAAAAGTTGTTTTATGTTGTACTGAAAATACACGCCGCTTAGGTGGATTTTTTACGAGACGTATGTATGGAGAAAAACCAAAATTTCGTCGTATCGGCACAAAAGAGGTGTCAATCGACGCGGGGGAGGCCCACGAAGAGAAGTGTAGTAGATGCGGAAGAGGTCCGACGGATTTAGAAAAAGAAATTAAAGAAAAAGGCCGAAAAAAGTTAATTTAGAAAATTTGTAAGTGTTTTTGCAAAATTGAAGGAAAACTATTGAATTTACTTTTATTTTTGTTTCAGGTACAAGGAGCTGAAGGCGAGACGCTTGTAGGAAGGTGCGACACAAGTGGGTGAGAGGTAAACTGAACAAAAGTTGTTTTATGTTGTACTGAAAATACACGCCGCTTAGGTGGATTTTTTACGAGACGTATGTATGGAGAAAAACCAAAATTTCGTCGTATCGGCACAAAAGAGGTGTCAATCGACGCGGGGGAGGCCCACGAAGAGAAGTGTAGTAGATGCGGAAGAGGTCCGACGGATTTAGAAAAAGAAATTAAAGAAAAAGGCCGAAAAAAGTTAATTTAGAAAATTTGTAAGTGTTTTTGCAAAATTGAAGGAAAACTATTGAATTTACTTTTATTTTTGTTTCAGGTACAAGGAGCTGAAGGCGAGACGCTTGTAGGAAGGTGCGACACAAGTGGGTGAGAGGTAAACTGAACAAAAGTTGTTTTATGTTGTACTGAAAATACACGCCGCTTAGGTGGATTTTTTACGAGACGTATGTATGGAGAAAAACCAAAATTTCGTCGTATCGGCACAAAAGAGGTGTCAATCGACGCGGGGGAGGCCCACGAAGAGAAGTGTAGTAGATGCGGAAGAGGTCCGACGGATTTAGAAAAAGAAATTAAAGAAAAAGGCCGAAAAAAGTTAATTTAGAAAATTTGTAAGTGTTTTTGCAAAATTGAAGGAAAACTATTGAATTTACTTTTATTTTTGTTTCAGGTACAAGGAGCTGAAGGCGAGACGCTTGTAGGAAGGTGCGACACAAGTGGGTGAGAGGTAAACTGAACAAAAGTTGTTTTATGTTGTACTGAAAATACACGCCGCTTAGGTGGATTTTTTACGAGACGTATGTATGGAGAAAAACCAAAATTTCGTCGTATCGGCACAAAAGAGGTGTCAATCGACGCGGGGGAGGCCCACGAAGAGAAGTGTAGTAGATGCGGAAGAGGTCCGACGGATTTAGAAAAAGAAATTAAAGAAAAAGGCCGAAAAAAGTTAATTTAGAAAATTTGTAAGTGTTTTTGCAAAATTGAAGGAAAACTATTGAATTTACTTTTATTTTTGTTTCAGGTACAAGGAGCTGAAGGCGAGACGCTTGTAGGAAGGTGCGACACAAGTGGGTGAGAGGTAAACTGAACAAAAGTTGTTTTATGTTGTACTGAAAATACACGCCGCTTAGGTGGATTTTTTACGAGACGTATGTATGGAGAAAAACCAAAATTTCGTCGTATCGGCACAAAAGAGGTGTCAATCGACGCGGGGGAGGCCCACGAAGAGAAGTGTAGTAGATGCGGAAGAGGTCCGACGGATTTAGAAAAAGAAATTAAAGAAAAAGGCCGAAAAAAGTTAATTTAGAAAATTTGTAAGTGTTTTTGCAAAATTGAAGGAAAACTATTGAATTTACTTTTATTTTTGTTTCAGGTACAAGGAGCTGAAGGCGAGACGCTTGTAGGAAGGTGCGACACAAGTGGGTGAGAGGTAAACTGAACAAAAGTTGTTTTATGTTGTACTGAAAATACACGCCGCTTAGGTGGATTTTTTACGAGACGTATGTATGGAGAAAAACCAAAATTTCGTCGTATCGGCACAAAAGAGGTGTCAATCGACGCGGGGGAGGCCCACGAAGAGAAGTGTAGTAGATGCGGAAGAGGTCCGACGGATTTAGAAAAAGAAATTAAAGAAAAAGGCCGAAAAAAGTTAATTTAGAAAATTTGTAAGTGTTTTTGCAAAATTGAAGGAAAACTATTGAATTTACTTTTATTTTTGTTTCAGGTACAAGGAGCTGAAGGCGAGACGCTTGTAGGAAGGTGCGACACAAGTGGGTGAGAGGTAAACTGAACAAAAGTTGTTTTATGTTGTACTGAAAATACACGCCGCTTAGGTGGATTTTTTACGAGACGTATGTATGGAGAAAAACCAAAATTTCGTCGTATCGGCACAAAAGAGGTGTCAATCGACGCGGGGGAGGCCCACGAAGAGAAGTGTAGTAGATGCGGAAGAGGTCCGACGGATTTAGAAAAAGAAATTAAAGAAAAAGGCCGAAAAAAGTTAATTTAGAAAATTTGTAAGTGTTTTTGCAAAATTGAAGGAAAACTATTGAATTTACTTTTATTTTTGTTTCAGGTACAAGGAGCTGAAGGCGAGACGCTTGTAGGAAGGTGCGACACAAGTGGGTGAGAGGTAAACTGAACAAAAGTTGTTTTATGTTGTACTGAAAATACACGCCGCTTAGGTGGATTTTTTACGAGACGTATGTATGGAGAAAAACCAAAATTTCGTCGTATCGGCACAAAAGAGGTGTCAATCGACGCGGGGGAGGCCCACGAAGAGAAGTGTAGTAGATGCGGAAGAGGTCCGACGGATTTAGAAAAAGAAATTAAAGAAAAAGGCCGAAAAAAGTTAATTTAGAAAATTTGTAAGTGTTTTTGCAAAATTGAAGGAAAACTATTGAATTTACTTTTATTTTTGTTTCAGGTACAAGGAGCTGAAGGCGAGACGCTTGTAGGAAGGTGCGACACAAGTGGGTGAGAGGTAAACTGAACAAAAGTTGTTTTATGTTGTACTGAAAATACACGCCGCTTAGGTGGATTTTTTACGAGACGTATGTATGGAGAAAAACCAAAATTTCGTCGTATCGGCACAAAAGAGGTGTCAATCGACGCGGGGGAGGCCCACGAAGAGAAGTGTAGTAGATGCGGAAGAGGTCCGACGGATTTAGAAAAAGAAATTAAAGAAAAAGGCCGAAAAAAGTTAATTTAGAAAATTTGTAAGTGTTTTTGCAAAATTGAAGGAAAACTATTGAATTTACTTTTATTTTTGTTTCAGGTACAAGGAGCTGAAGGCGAGACGCTTGTAGGAAGGTGCGACACAAGTGGGTGAGAGGTAAACTGAACAAAAGTTGTTTTATGTTGTACTGAAAATACACGCCGCTTAGGTGGATTTTTTACGAGACGTATGTATGGAGAAAAACCAAAATTTCGTCGTATCGGCACAAAAGAGGTGTCAATCGACGCGGGGGAGGCCCACGAAGAGAAGTGTAGTAGATGCGGAAGAGGTCCGACGGATTTAGAAAAAGAAATTAAAGAAAAAGGCCGAAAAAAGTTAATTTAGAAAATTTGTAAGTGTTTTTGCAAAATTGAAGGAAAACTATTGAATTTACTTTTATTTTTGTTTCAGGTACAAGGAGCTGAAGGCGAGACGCTTGTAGGAAGGTGCGACACAAGTGGGTGAGAGGTAAACTGAACAAAAGTTGTTTTATGTTGTACTGAAAATACACGCCGCTTAGGTGGATTTTTTACGAGACGTATGTATGGAGAAAAACCAAAATTTCGTCGTATCGGCACAAAAGAGGTGTCAATCGACGCGGGGGAGGCCCACGAAGAGAAGTGTAGTAGATGCGGAAGAGGTCCGACGGATTTAGAAAAAGAAATTAAAGAAAAAGGCCGAAAAAAGTTAATTTAGAAAATTTGTAAGTGTTTTTGCAAAATTGAAGGAAAACTATTGAATTTACTTTTATTTTTGTTTCAGGTACAAGGAGCTGAAGGCGAGACGCTTGTAGGAAGGTGCGACACAAGTGGGTGAGAGGTAAACTGAACAAAAGTTGTTTTATGTTGTACTGAAAATACACGCCGCTTAGGTGGATTTTTTACGAGACGTATGTATGGAGAAAAACCAAAATTTCGTCGTATCGGCACAAAAGAGGTGTCAATCGACGCGGGGGAGGCCCACGAAGAGAAGTGTAGTAGATGCGGAAGAGGTCCGACGGATTTAGAAAAAGAAATTAAAGAAAAAGGCCGAAAAAAGTTAATTTAGAAAATTTGTAAGTGTTTTTGCAAAATTGAAGGAAAACTATTGAATTTACTTTTATTTTTGTTTCAGGTACAAGGAGCTGAAGGCGAGACGCTTGTAGGAAGGTGCGACACAAGTGGGTGAGAGGTAAACTGAACAAAAGTTGTTTTATGTTGTACTGAAAATACACGCCGCTTAGGTGGATTTTTTACGAGACGTATGTATGGAGAAAAACCAAAATTTCGTCGTATCGGCACAAAAGAGGTGTCAATCGACGCGGGGGAGGCCCACGAAGAGAAGTGTAGTAGATGCGGAAGAGGTCCGACGGATTTAGAAAAAGAAATTAAAGAAAAAGGCCGAAAAAAGTTAATTTAGAAAATTTGTAAGTGTTTTTGCAAAATTGAAGGAAAACTATTGAATTTACTTTTATTTTTGTTTCAGGTACAAGGAGCTGAAGGCGAGACGCTTGTAGGAAGGTGCGACACAAGTGGGTGAGAGGTAAACTGAACAAAAGTTGTTTTATGTTGTACTGAAAATACACGCCGCTTAGGTGGATTTTTTACGAGACGTATGTATGGAGAAAAACCAAAATTTCGTCGTATCGGCACAAAAGAGGTGTCAATCGACGCGGGGGAGGCCCACGAAGAGAAGTGTAGTAGATGCGGAAGAGGTCCGACGGATTTAGAAAAAGAAATTAAAGAAAAAGGCCGAAAAAAGTTAATTTAGAAAATTTGTAAGTGTTTTTGCAAAATTGAAGGAAAACTATTGAATTTACTTTTATTTTTGTTTCAGGTACAAGGAGCTGAAGGCGAGACGCTTGTAGGAAGGTGCGACACAAGTGGGTGAGAGGTAAACTGAACAAAAGTTGTTTTATGTTGTACTGAAAATACACGCCGCTTAGGTGGATTTTTTACGAGACGTATGTATGGAGAAAAACCAAAATTTCGTCGTATCGGCACAAAAGAGGTGTCAATCGACGCGGGGGAGGCCCACGAAGAGAAGTGTAGTAGATGCGGAAGAGGTCCGACGGATTTAGAAAAAGAAATTAAAGAAAAAGGCCGAAAAAAGTTAATTTAGAAAATTTGTAAGTGTTTTTGCAAAATTGAAGGAAAACTATTGAATTTACTTTTATTTTTGTTTCAGGTACAAGGAGCTGAAGGCGAGACGCTTGTAGGAAGGTGCGACACAAGTGGGTGAGAGGTAAACTGAACAAAAGTTGTTTTATGTTGTACTGAAAATACACGCCGCTTAGGTGGATTTTTTACGAGACGTATGTATGGAGAAAAACCAAAATTTCGTCGTATCGGCACAAAAGAGGTGTCAATCGACGCGGGGGAGGCCCACGAAGAGAAGTGTAGTAGATGCGGAAGAGGTCCGACGGATTTAGAAAAAGAAATTAAAGAAAAAGGCCGAAAAAAGTTAATTTAGAAAATTTGTAAGTGTTTTTGCAAAATTGAAGGAAAACTATTGAATTTACTTTTATTTTTGTTTCAGGTACAAGGAGCTGAAGGCGAGACGCTTGTAGGAAGGTGCGACACAAGTGGGTGAGAGGTAAACTGAACAAAAGTTGTTTTATGTTGTACTGAAAATACACGCCGCTTAGGTGGATTTTTTACGAGACGTATGTATGGAGAAAAACCAAAATTTCGTCGTATCGGCACAAAAGAGGTGTCAATCGACGCGGGGGAGGCCCACGAAGAGAAGTGTAGTAGATGCGGAAGAGGTCCGACGGATTTAGAAAAAGAAATTAAAGAAAAAGGCCGAAAAAAGTTAATTTAGAAAATTTGTAAGTGTTTTTGCAAAATTGAAGGAAAACTATTGAATTTACTTTTATTTTTGTTTCAGGTACAAGGAGCTGAAGGCGAGACGCTTGTAGGAAGGTGCGACACAAGTGGGTGAGAGGTAAACTGAACAAAAGTTGTTTTATGTTGTACTGAAAATACACGCCGCTTAGGTGGATTTTTTACGAGACGTATGTATGGAGAAAAACCAAAATTTCGTCGTATCGGCACAAAAGAGGTGTCAATCGACGCGGGGGAGGCCCACGAAGAGAAGTGTAGTAGATGCGGAAGAGGTCCGACGGATTTAGAAAAAGAAATTAAAGAAAAAGGCCGAAAAAAGTTAATTTAGAAAATTTGTAAGTGTTTTTGCAAAATTGAAGGAAAACTATTGAATTTACTTTTATTTTTGTTTCAGGTACAAGGAGCTGAAGGCGAGACGCTTGTAGGAAGGTGCGACACAAGTGGGTGAGAGGTAAACTGAACAAAAGTTGTTTTATGTTGTACTGAAAATACACGCCGCTTAGGTGGATTTTTTACGAGACGTATGTATGGAGAAAAACCAAAATTTCGTCGTATCGGCACAAAAGAGGTGTCAATCGACGCGGGGGAGGCCCACGAAGAGAAGTGTAGTAGATGCGGAAGAGGTCCGACGGATTTAGAAAAAGAAATTAAAGAAAAAGGCCGAAAAAAGTTAATTTAGAAAATTTGTAAGTGTTTTTGCAAAATTGAAGGAAAACTATTGAATTTACTTTTATTTTTGTTTCAGGTACAAGGAGCTGAAGGCGAGACGCTTGTAGGAAGGTGCGACACAAGTGGGTGAGAGGTAAACTGAACAAAAGTTGTTTTATGTTGTACTGAAAATACACGCCGCTTAGGTGGATTTTTTACGAGACGTATGTATGGAGAAAAACCAAAATTTCGTCGTATCGGCACAAAAGAGGTGTCAATCGACGCGGGGGAGGCCCACGAAGAGAAGTGTAGTAGATGCGGAAGAGGTCCGACGGATTTAGAAAAAGAAATTAAAGAAAAAGGCCGAAAAAAGTTAATTTAGAAAATTTGTAAGTGTTTTTGCAAAATTGAAGGAAAACTATTGAATTTACTTTTATTTTTGTTTCAGGTACAAGGAGCTGAAGGCGAGACGCTTGTAGGAAGGTGCGACACAAGTGGGTGAGAGGTAAACTGAACAAAAGTTGTTTTATGTTGTACTGAAAATACACGCCGCTTAGGTGGATTTTTTACGAGACGTATGTATGGAGAAAAACCAAAATTTCGTCGTATCGGCACAAAAGAGGTGTCAATCGACGCGGGGGAGGCCCACGAAGAGAAGTGTAGTAGATGCGGAAGAGGTCCGACGGATTTAGAAAAAGAAATTAAAGAAAAAGGCCGAAAAAAGTTAATTTAGAAAATTTGTAAGTGTTTTTGCAAAATTGAAGGAAAACTATTGAATTTACTTTTATTTTTGTTTCAGGTACAAGGAGCTGAAGGCGAGACGCTTGTAGGAAGGTGCGACACAAGTGGGTGAGAGGTAAACTGAACAAAAGTTTTTTTATGTTGTACTGAAAATACACGCCGCTTAGGTGGATTTTTTACGAGACGTATGTATGGAGAAAAACCAAAATTTCGTCGTATCGGCACAAAAGAGGTGTCAATCGACGCGGGGGAGGCCCACGAAGAGAAGTGTAGTAGATGCGGAAGAGGTCCGACGGATTTAGAAAAAGAAATTAAAGAAAAAGGCCGAAAAAAGTTAATTTAGAAAATTTGTAAGTGTTTTTGCAAAATTGAAGGAAAACTATTGAATTTACTTTTATTTTTGTTTCAGGTACAAGGAGCTGAAGGCGAGACGCTTGTAGGAAGGTGCGACACAAGTGGGTGAGAGGTAAACTGAACAAAAGTTGTTTTATGTTGTACTGAAAATACACGCCGCTTAGGTGGATTTTTTACGAGACGTATGTATGGAGAAAAACCAAAATTTCGTCGTATCGGCACAAAAGAGGTGTCAATCGACGCGGGGGAGGCCCACGAAGAGAAGTGTAGTAGATGCGGAAGAGGTCCGACGGATTTAGAAAAAGAAATTAAAGAAAAAGGCCGAAAAAAGTTAATTTAGAAAATTTGTAAGTGTTTTTGCAAAATTGAAGGAAAACTATTGAATTTACTTTTATTTTTGTTTCAGGTACAAGGAGCTGAAGGCGAGACGCTTGTAGGAAGGTGCGACACAAGTGGGTGAGAGGTAAACTGAACAAAAGTTGTTTTATGTTGTACTGAAAATACACGCCGCTTAGGTGGATTTTTTACGAGACGTATGTATGGAGAAAAACCAAAATTTCGTCGTATCGGCACAAAAGAGGTGTCAATCGACGCGGGGGAGGCCCACGAAGAGAAGTGTAGTAGATGCGGAAGAGGTCCGACGGATTTAGAAAAAGAAATTAAAGAAAAAGGCCGAAAAAAGTTAATTTAGAAAATTTGTAAGTGTTTTTGCAAAATTGAAGGAAAACTATTGAATTTACTTTTATTTTTGTTTCAGGTACAAGGAGCTGAAGGCGAGACGCTTGTAGGAAGGTGCGACACAAGTGGGTGAGAGGTAAACTGAACAAAAGTTGTTTTATGTTGTACTGAAAATACACGCCGCTTAGGTGGATTTTTTACGAGACGTATGTATGGAGAAAAACCAAAATTTCGTCGTATCGGCACAAAAGAGGTGTCAATCGACGCGGGGGAGGCCCACGAAGAGAAGTGTAGTAGATGCGGAAGAGGTCCGACGGATTTAGAAAAAGAAATTAAAGAAAAAGGCCGAAAAAAGTTAATTTAGAAAATTTGTAAGTGTTTTTGCAAAATTGAAGGAAAACTATTGAATTTACTTTTATTTTTGTTTCAGGTACAAGGAGCTGAAGGCGAGACGCTTGTAGGAAGGTGCGACACAAGTGGGTGAGAGGTAAACTGAACAAAAGTTGTTTTATGTTGTACTGAAAATACACGCCGCTTAGGTGGATTTTTTACGAGACGTATGTATGGAGAAAAACCAAAATTTCGTCGTATCGGCACAAAAGAGGTGTCAATCGACGCGGGGGAGGCCCACGAAGAGAAGTGTAGTAGATGCGGAAGAGGTCCGACGGATTTAGAAAAAGAAATTAAAGAAAAAGGCCGAAAAAAGTTAATTTAGAAAATTTGTAAGTGTTTTTGCAAAATTGAAGGAAAACTATTGAATTTACTTTTATTTTTGTTTCAGGTACAAGGAGCTGAAGGCGAGACGCTTGTAGGAAGGTGCGACACAAGTGGGTGAGAGGTAAACTGAACAAAAGTTGTTTTATGTTGTACTGAAAATACACGCCGCTTAGGTGGATTTTTTACGAGACGTATGTATGGAGAAAAACCAAAATTTCGTCGTATCGGCACAAAAGAGGTGTCAATCGACGCGGGGGAGGCCCACGAAGAGAAGTGTAGTAGATGCGGAAGAGGTCCGACGGATTTAGAAAAAGAAATTAAAGAAAAAGGCCGAAAAAAGTTAATTTAGAAAATTTGTAAGTGTTTTTGCAAAATTGAAGGAAAACTATTGAATTTACTTTTATTTTTGTTTCAGGTACAAGGAGCTGAAGGCGAGACGCTTGTAGGAAGGTGCGACACAAGTGGGTGAGAGGTAAACTGAACAAAAGTTGTTTTATGTTGTACTGAAAATACACGCCGCTTAGGTGGATTTTTTACGAGACGTATGTATGGAGAAAAACCAAAATTTCGTCGTATCGGCACAAAAGAGGTGTCAATCGACGCGGGGGAGGCCCACGAAGAGAAGTGTAGTAGATGCGGAAGAGGTCCGACGGATTTAGAAAAAGAAATTAAAGAAAAAGGCCGAAAAAAGTTAATTTAGAAAATTTGTAAGTGTTTTTGCAAAATTGAAGGAAAACTATTGAATTTACTTTTATTTTTGTTTCAGGTACAAGGAGCTGAAGGCGAGACGCTTGTAGGAAGGTGCGACACAAGTGGGTGAGAGGTAAACTGAACAAAAGTTGTTTTATGTTGTACTGAAAATACACGCCGCTTAGGTGGATTTTTTACGAGACGTATGTATGGAGAAAAACCAAAATTTCGTCGTATCGGCACAAAAGAGGTGTCAATCGACGCGGGGGAGGCCCACGAAGAGAAGTGTAGTAGATGCGGAAGAGGTCCGACGGATTTAGAAAAAGAAATTAAAGAAAAAGGCCGAAAAAAGTTAATTTAGAAAATTTGTAAGTGTTTTTGCAAAATTGAAGGAAAACTATTGAATTTACTTTTATTTTTGTTTCAGGTACAAGGAGCTGAAGGCGAGACGCTTGTAGGAAGGTGCGACACAAGTGGGTGAGAGGTAAACTGAACAAAAGTTGTTTTATGTTGTACTGAAAATACACGCCGCTTAGGTGGATTTTTTACGAGACGTATGTATGGAGAAAAACCAAAATTTCGTCGTATCGGCACAAAAGAGGTGTCAATCGACGCGGGGGAGGCCCACGAAGAGAAGTGTAGTAGATGCGGAAGAGGTCCGACGGATTTAGAAAAAGAAATTAAAGAAAAAGGCCGAAAAAAGTTAATTTAGAAAATTTGTAAGTGTTTTTGCAAAATTGAAGGAAAACTATTGAATTTACTTTTATTTTTGTTTCAGGTACAAGGAGCTGAAGGCGAGACGCTTGTAGGAAGGTGCGACACAAGTGGGTGAGAGGTAAACTGAACAAAAGTTGTTTTATGTTGTACTGAAAATACACGCCGCTTAGGTGGATTTTTTACGAGACGTATGTATGGAGAAAAACCAAAATTTCGTCGTATCGGCACAAAAGAGGTGTCAATCGACGCGGGGGAGGCCCACGAAGAGAAGTGTAGTAGATGCGGAAGAGGTCCGACGGATTTAGAAAAAGAAATTAAAGAAAAAGGCCGAAAAAAGTTAATTTAGAAAATTTGTAAGTGTTTTTGCAAAATTGAAGGAAAACTATTGAATTTACTTTTATTTTTGTTTCAGGTACAAGGAGCTGAAGGCGAGACGCTTGTAGGAAGGTGCGACACAAGTGGGTGAGAGGTAAACTGAACAAAAGTTGTTTTATGTTGTACTGAAAATACACGCCGCTTAGGTGGATTTTTTACGAGACGTATGTATGGAGAAAAACCAAAATTTCGTCGTATCGGCACAAAAGAGGTGTCAATCGACGCGGGGGAGGCCCACGAAGAGAAGTGTAGTAGATGCGGAAGAGGTCCGACGGATTTAGAAAAAGAAATTAAAGAAAAAGGCCGAAAAAAGTTAATTTAGAAAATTTGTAAGTGTTTTTGCAAAATTGAAGGAAAACTATTGAATTTACTTTTATTTTTGTTTCAGGTACAAGGAGCTGAAGGCGAGACGCTTGTAGGAAGGTGCGACACAAGTGGGTGAGAGGTAAACTGAACAAAAGTTGTTTTATGTTGTACTGAAAATACACGCCGCTTAGGTGGATTTTTTACGAGACGTATGTATGGAGAAAAACCAAAATTTCGTCGTATCGGCACAAAAGAGGTGTCAATCGACGCGGGGGAGGCCCACGAAGAGAAGTGTAGTAGATGCGGAAGAGGTCCGACGGATTTAGAAAAAGAAATTAAAGAAAAAGGCCGAAAAAAGTTAATTTAGAAAATTTGTAAGTGTTTTTGCAAAATTGAAGGAAAACTATTGAATTTACTTTTATTTTTGTTTCAGGTACAAGGAGCTGAAGGCGAGACGCTTGTAGGAAGGTGCGACACAAGTGGGTGAGAGGTAAACTGAACAAAAGTTGTTTTATGTTGTACTGAAAATACACGCCGCTTAGGTGGATTTTTTACGAGACGTATGTATGGAGAAAAACCAAAATTTCGTCGTATCGGCACAAAAGAGGTGTCAATCGACGCGGGGGAGGCCCACGAAGAGAAGTGTAGTAGATGCGGAAGAGGTCCGACGGATTTAGAAAAAGAAATTAAAGAAAAAGGCCGAAAAAAGTTAATTTAGAAAATTTGTAAGTGTTTTTGCAAAATTGAAGGAAAACTATTGAATTTACTTTTATTTTTGTTTCAGGTACAAGGAGCTGAAGGCGAGACGCTTGTAGGAAGGTGCGACACAAGTGGGTGAGAGGTAAACTGAACAAAAGTTGTTTTATGTTGTACTGAAAATACACGCCGCTTAGGTGGATTTTTTACGAGACGTATGTATGGAGAAAAACCAAAATTTCGTCGTATCGGCACAAAAGAGGTGTCAATCGACGCGGGGGAGGCCCACGAAGAGAAGTGTAGTAGATGCGGAAGAGGTCCGACGGATTTAGAAAAAGAAATTAAAGAAAAAGGCCGAAAAAAGTTAATTTAGAAAATTTGTAAGTGTTTTTGCAAAATTGAAGGAAAACTATTGAATTTACTTTTATTTTTGTTTCAGGTACAAGGAGCTGAAGGCGAGACGCTTGTAGGAAGGTGCGACACAAGTGGGTGAGAGGTAAACTGAACAAAAGTTGTTTTATGTTGTACTGAAAATACACGCCGCTTAGGTGGATTTTTTACGAGACGTATGTATGGAGAAAAACCAAAATTTCGTCGTATCGGCACAAAAGAGGTGTCAATCGACGCGGGGGAGGCCCACGAAGAGAAGTGTAGTAGATGCGGAAGAGGTCCGACGGATTTAGAAAAAGAAATTAAAGAAAAAGGCCGAAAAAAGTTAATTTAGAAAATTTGTAAGTGTTTTTGCAAAATTGAAGGAAAACTATTGAATTTACTTTTATTTTTGTTTCAGGTACAAGGAGCTGAAGGCGAGACGCTTGTAGGAAGGTGCGACACAAGTGGGTGAGAGGTAAACTGAACAAAAGTTGTTTTATGTTGTACTGAAAATACACGCCGCTTAGGTGGATTTTTTACGAGACGTATGTATGGAGAAAAACCAAAATTTCGTCGTATCGGCACAAAAGAGGTGTCAATCGACGCGGGGGAGGCCCACGAAGAGAAGTGTAGTAGATGCGGAAGAGGTCCGACGGATTTAGAAAAAGAAATTAAAGAAAAAGGCCGAAAAAAGTTAATTTAGAAAATTTGTAAGTGTTTTTGCAAAATTGAAGGAAAACTATTGAATTTACTTTTATTTTTGTTTCAGGTACAAGGAGCTGAAGGCGAGACGCTTGTAGGAAGGTGCGACACAAGTGGGTGAGAGGTAAACTGAACAAAAGTTGTTTTATGTTGTACTGAAAATACACGCCGCTTAGGTGGATTTTTTACGAGACGTATGTATGGAGAAAAACCAAAATTTCGTCGTATCGGCACAAAAGAGGTGTCAATCGACGCGGGGGAGGCCCACGAAGAGAAGTGTAGTAGATGCGGAAGAGGTCCGACGGATTTAGAAAAAGAAATTAAAGAAAAAGGCCGAAAAAAGTTAATTTAGAAAATTTGTAAGTGTTTTTGCAAAATTGAAGGAAAACTATTGAATTTACTTTTATTTTTGTTTCAGGTACAAGGAGCTGAAGGCGAGACGCTTGTAGGAAGGTGCGACACAAGTGGGTGAGAGGTAAACTGAACAAAAGTTGTTTTATGTTGTACTGAAAATACACGCCGCTTAGGTGGATTTTTTACGAGACGTATGTATGGAGAAAAACCAAAATTTCGTCGTATCGGCACAAAAGAGGTGTCAATCGACGCGGGGGAGGCCCACGAAGAGAAGTGTAGTAGATGCGGAAGAGGTCCGACGGATTTAGAAAAAGAAATTAAAGAAAAAGGCCGAAAAAAGTTAATTTAGAAAATTTGTAAGTGTTTTTGCAAAATTGAAGGAAAACTATTGAATTTACTTTTATTTTTGTTTCAGGTACAAGGAGCTGAAGGCGAGACGCTTGTAGGAAGGTGCGACACAAGTGGGTGAGAGGTAAACTGAACAAAAGTTGTTTTATGTTGTACTGAAAATACACGCCGCTTAGGTGGATTTTTTACGAGACGTATGTATGGAGAAAAACCAAAATTTCGTCGTATCGGCACAAAAGAGGTGTCAATCGACGCGGGGGAGGCCCACGAAGAGAAGTGTAGTAGATGCGGAAGAGGTCCGACGGATTTAGAAAAAGAAATTAAAGAAAAAGGCCGAAAAAAGTTAATTTAGAAAATTTGTAAGTGTTTTTGCAAAATTGAAGGAAAACTATTGAATTTACTTTTATTTTTGTTTCAGGTACAAGGAGCTGAAGGCGAGACGCTTGTAGGAAGGTGCGACACAAGTGGGTGAGAGGTAAACTGAACAAAAGTTGTTTTATGTTGTACTGAAAATACACGCCGCTTAGGTGGATTTTTTACGAGACGTATGTACGTATGGAGAAAAACCAAAATTTCGTCGTATCGGCACAAAAGAGGTGTCAATCGACGCGGGGGAGGCCCACGAAGAGAAGTGTAGTAGATGCGGAAGAGGTCCGACGGATTTAGAAAAAGAAATTAAAGAAAAAGGCCGAAAAAAGTTAATTTAGAAAATTTGTAAGTGTTTTTGCAAAATTGAAGGAAAACTATTGAATTTACTTTTATTTTTGTTTCAGGTACAAGGAGCTGAAGGCGAGACGCTTGTAGGAAGGTGCGACACAAGTGGGTGAGAGGTAAACTGAACAAAAGTTGTTTTATGTTGTACTGAAAATACACGCCGCTTAGGTGGATTTTTTACGAGACGTATGTATGGAGAAAAACCAAAATTTCGTCGTATCGGCACAAAAGAGGTGTCAATCGACGCGGGGGAGGCCCACGAAGAGAAGTGTAGTAGATGCGGAAGAGGTCCGACGGATTTAGAAAAAGAAATTAAAGAAAAAGGCCGAAAAAAGTTAATTTAGAAAATTTGTAAGTGTTTTTGCAAAATTGAAGGAAAACTATTGAATTTACTTTTATTTTTGTTTCAGGTACAAGGAGCTGAAGGCGAGACGCTTGTAGGAAGGTGCGACACAAGTGGGTGAGAGGTAAACTGAACAAAAGTTGTTTTATGTTGTACTGAAAATACACGCCGCTTAGGTGGATTTTTTACGAGACGTATGTATGGAGAAAAACCAAAATTTCGTCGTATCGGCACAAAAGAGGTGTCAATCGACGCGGGGGAGGCCCACGAAGAGAAGTGTAGTAGATGCGGAAGAGGTCCGACGGATTTAGAAAAAGAAATTAAAGAAAAAGGCCGAAAAAAGTTAATTTAGAAAATTTGTAAGTGTTTTTGCAAAATTGAAGGAAAACTATTGAATTTACTTTTATTTTTGTTTCAGGTACAAGGAGCTGAAGGCGAGACGCTTGTAGGAAGGTGCGACACAAGTGGGTGAGAGGTAAACTGAACAAAAGTTGTTTTATGTTGTACTGAAAATACACGCCGCTTAGGTGGATTTTTTACGAGACGTATGTATGGAGAAAAACCAAAATTTCGTCGTATCGGCACAAAAGAGGTGTCAATCGACGCGGGGGAGGCCCACGAAGAGAAGTGTAGTAGATGCGGAAGAGGTCCGACGGATTTAGAAAAAGAAATTAAAGAAAAAGGCCGAAAAAAGTTAATTTAGAAAATTTGTAAGTGTTTTTGCAAAATTGAAGGAAAACTATTGAATTTACTTTTATTTTTGTTTCAGGTACAAGGAGCTGAAGGCGAGACGCTTGTAGGAAGGTGCGACACAAGTGGGTGAGAGGTAAACTGAACAAAAGTTGTTTTATGTTGTACTGAAAATACACGCCGCTTAGGTGGATTTTTTACGAGACGTATGTATGGAGAAAAAACCAAAATTTCGTCGTATCGGCACAAAAGAGGTGTCAATCGACGCGGGGGAGGCCCACGAAGAGAAGTGTAGTAGATGCGGAAGAGGTCCGACGGATTTAGAAAAAGAAATTAAAGAAAAAGGCCGAAAAAAGTTAATTTAGAAAATTTGTAAGTGTTTTTGCAAAATTGAAGGAAAACTATTGAATTTACTTTTATTTTTGTTTCAGGTACAAGGAGCTGAAGGCGAGACGCTTGTAGGAAGGTGCGACACAAGTGGGTGAGAGGTAAACTGAACAAAAGTTGTTTTATGTTGTACTGAAAATACACGCCGCTTAGGTGGATTTTTTACGAGACGTATGTATGGAGAAAAACCAAAATTTCGTCGTATCGGCACAAAAGAGGTGTCAATCGACGCGGGGGAGGCCCACGAAGAGAAGTGTAGTAGATGCGGAAGAGGTCCGACGGATTTAGAAAAAGAAATTAAAGAAAAAGGCCGAAAAAAGTTAATTTAGAAAATTTGTAAGTGTTTTTGCAAAATTGAAGGAAAACTATTGAATTTACTTTTATTTTTGTTTCAGGTACAAGGAGCTGAAGGCGAGACGCTTGTAGGAAGGTGCGACACAAGTGGGTGAGAGGTAAACTGAACAAAAGTTGTTTTATGTTGTACTGAAAATACACGCCGCTTAGGTGGATTTTTTACGAGACGTATGTATGGAGAAAAACCAAAATTTCGTCGTATCGGCACAAAAGAGGTGTCAATCGACGCGGGGGAGGCCCACGAAGAGAAGTGTAGTAGATGCGGAAGAGGTCCGACGGATTTAGAAAAAGAAATTAAAGAAAAAGGCCGAAAAAAGTTAATTTAGAAAATTTGTAAGTGTTTTTGCAAAATTGAAGGAAAACTATTGAATTTACTTTTATTTTTGTTTCAGGTACAAGGAGCTGAAGGCGAGACGCTTGTAGGAAGGTGCGACACAAGTGGGTGAGAGGTAAACTGAACAAAAGTTGTTTTATGTTGTACTGAAAATACACGCCGCTTAGGTGGATTTTTTACGAGACGTATGTATGGAGAAAAACCAAAATTTCGTCGTATCGGCACAAAAGAGGTGTCAATCGACGCGGGGGAGGCCCACGAAGAGAAGTGTAGTAGATGCGGAAGAGGTCCGACGGATTTAGAAAAAGAAATTAAAGAAAAAGGCCGAAAAAAGTTAATTTAGAAAATTTGTAAGTGTTTTTGCAAAATTGAAGGAAAACTATTGAATTTACTTTTATTTTTGTTTCAGGTACAAGGAGCTGAAGGCGAGACGCTTGTAGGAAGGTGCGACACAAGTGGGTGAGAGGTAAACTGAACAAAAGTTGTTTTATGTTGTACTGAAAATACACGCCGCTTAGGTGGATTTTTTACGAGACGTATGTATGGAGAAAAACCAAAATTTCGTCGTATCGGCACAAAAGAGGTGTCAATCGACGCGGGGGAGGCCCACGAAGAGAAGTGTAGTAGATGCGGAAGAGGTCCGACGGATTTAGAAAAAGAAATTAAAGAAAAAGGCCGAAAAAAGTTAATTTAGAAAATTTGTAAGTGTTTTTGCAAAATTGAAGGAAAACTATTGAATTTACTTTTATTTTTGTTTCAGGTACAAGGAGCTGAAGGCGAGACGCTTGTAGGAAGGTGCGACACAAGTGGGTGAGAGGTAAACTGAACAAAAGTTGTTTTATGTTGTACTGAAAATACACGCCGCTTAGGTGGATTTTTTACGAGACGTATGTATGGAGAAAAACCAAAATTTCGTCGTATCGGCACAAAAGAGGTGTCAATCGACGCGGGGGAGGCCCACGAAGAGAAGTGTAGTAGATGCGGAAGAGGTCCGACGGATTTAGAAAAAGAAATTAAAGAAAAAGGCCGAAAAAAGTTAATTTAGAAAATTTGTAAGTGTTTTTGCAAAATTGAAGGAAAACTATTGAATTTACTTTTATTTTTGTTTCAGGTACAAGGAGCTGAAGGCGAGACGCTTGTAGGAAGGTGCGACACAAGTGGGTGAGAGGTAAACTGAACAAAAGTTGTTTTATGTTGTACTGAAAATACACGCCGCTTAGGTGGATTTTTTACGAGACGTATGTATGGAGAAAAACCAAAATTTCGTCGTATCGGCACAAAAGAGGTGTCAATCGACGCGGGGGAGGCCCACGAAGAGAAGTGTAGTAGATGCGGAAGAGGTCCGACGGATTTAGAAAAAGAAATTAAAGAAAAAGGCCGAAAAAAGTTAATTTAGAAAATTTGTAAGTGTTTTTGCAAAATTGAAGGAAAACTATTGAATTTACTTTTATTTTTGTTTCAGGTACAAGGAGCTGAAGGCGAGACGCTTGTAGGAAGGTGCGACACAAGTGGGTGAGAGGTAAACTGAACAAAAGTTGTTTTATGTTGTACTGAAAATACACGCCGCTTAGGTGGATTTTTTACGAGACGTATGTATGGAGAAAAACCAAAATTTCGTCGTATCGGCACAAAAGAGGTGTCAATCGACGCGGGGGAGGCCCACGAAGAGAAGTGTAGTAGATGCGGAAGAGGTCCGACGGATTTAGAAAAAGAAATTAAAGAAAAAGGCCGAAAAAAGTTAATTTAGAAAATTTGTAAGTGTTTTTGCAAAATTGAAGGAAAACTATTGAATTTACTTTTATTTTTGTTTCAGGTACAAGGAGCTGAAGGCGAGACGCTTGTAGGAAGGTGCGACACAAGTGGGTGAGAGGTAAACTGAACAAAAGTTGTTTTATGTTGTACTGAAAATACACGCCGCTTAGGTGGATTTTTTACGAGACGTATGTATGGAGAAAAACCAAAATTTCGTCGTATCGGCACAAAAGAGGTGTCAATCGACGCGGGGGAGGCCCACGAAGAGAAGTGTAGTAGATGCGGAAGAGGTCCGACGGATTTAGAAAAAGAAATTAAAGAAAAAGGCCGAAAAAAGTTAATTTAGAAAATTTGTAAGTGTTTTTGCAAAATTGAAGGAAAACTATTGAATTTACTTTTATTTTTGTTTCAGGTACAAGGAGCTGAAGGCGAGACGCTTGTAGGAAGGTGCGACACAAGTGGGTGAGAGGTAAACTGAACAAAAGTTGTTTTATGTTGTACTGAAAATACACGCCGCTTAGGTGGATTTTTTACGAGACGTATGTATGGAGAAAAACCAAAATTTCGTCGTATCGGCACAAAAGAGGTGTCAATCGACGCGGGGGAGGCCCACGAAGAGAAGTGTAGTAGATGCGGAAGAGGTCCGACGGATTTAGAAAAAGAAATTAAAGAAAAAGGCCGAAAAAAGTTAATTTAGAAAATTTGTAAGTGTTTTTGCAAAATTGAAGGAAAACTATTGAATTTACTTTTATTTTTGTTTCAGGTACAAGGAGCTGAAGGCGAGACGCTTGTAGGAAGGTGCGACACAAGTGGGTGAGAGGTAAACTGAACAAAAGTTGTTTTATGTTGTACTGAAAATACACGCCGCTTAGGTGGATTTTTTACGAGACGTATGTATGGAGAAAAACCAAAATTTCGTCGTATCGGCACAAAAGAGGTGTCAATCGACGCGGGGGAGGCCCACGAAGAGAAGTGTAGTAGATGCGGAAGAGGTCCGACGGATTTAGAAAAAGAAATTAAAGAAAAAGGCCGAAAAAAGTTAATTTAGAAAATTTGTAAGTGTTTTTGCAAAATTGAAGGAAAACTATTGAATTTACTTTTATTTTTGTTTCAGGTACAAGGAGCTGAAGGCGAGACGCTTGTAGGAAGGTGCGACACAAGTGGGTGAGAGGTAAACTGAACAAAAGTTGTTTTATGTTGTACTGAAAATACACGCCGCTTAGGTGGATTTTTTACGAGACGTATGTATGGAGAAAAACCAAAATTTCGTCGTATCGGCACAAAAGAGGTGTCAATCGACGCGGGGGAGGCCCACGAAGAGAAGTGTAGTAGATGCGGAAGAGGTCCGACGGATTTAGAAAAAGAAATTAAAGAAAAAGGCCGAAAAAAGTTAATTTAGAAAATTTGTAAGTGTTTTTGCAAAATTGAAGGAAAACTATTGAATTTACTTTTATTTTTGTTTCAGGTACAAGGAGCTGAAGGCGAGACGCTTGTAGGAAGGTGCGACACAAGTGGGTGAGAGGTAAACTGAACAAAAGTTGTTTTATGTTGTACTGAAAATACACGCCGCTTAGGTGGATTTTTTACGAGACGTATGTATGGAGAAAAACCAAAATTTCGTCGTATCGGCACAAAAGAGGTGTCAATCGACGCGGGGGAGGCCCACGAAGAGAAGTGTAGTAGATGCGGAAGAGGTCCGACGGATTTAGAAAAAGAAATTAAAGAAAAAGGCCGAAAAAAGTTAATTTAGAAAATTTGTAAGTGTTTTTGCAAAATTGAAGGAAAACTATTGAATTTACTTTTATTTTTGTTTCAGGTACAAGGAGCTGAAGGCGAGACGCTTGTAGGAAGGTGCGACACAAGTGGGTGAGAGGTAAACTGAACAAAAGTTGTTTTATGTTGTACTGAAAATACACGCCGCTTAGGTGGATTTTTTACGAGACGTATGTATGGAGAAAAACCAAAATTTCGTCGTATCGGCACAAAAGAGGTGTCAATCGACGCGGGGGAGGCCCACGAAGAGAAGTGTAGTAGATGCGGAAGAGGTCCGACGGATTTAGAAAAAGAAATTAAAGAAAAAGGCCGAAAAAAGTTAATTTAGAAAATTTGTAAGTGTTTTTGCAAAATTGAAGGAAAACTATTGAATTTACTTTTATTTTTGTTTCAGGTACAAGGAGCTGAAGGCGAGACGCTTGTAGGAAGGTGCGACACAAGTGGGTGAGAGGTAAACTGAACAAAAGTTGTTTTATGTTGTACTGAAAATACACGCCGCTTAGGTGGATTTTTTACGAGACGTATGTATGGAGAAAAACCAAAATTTCGTCGTATCGGCACAAAAGAGGTGTCAATCGACGCGGGGGAGGCCCACGAAGAGAAGTGTAGTAGATGCGGAAGAGGTCCGACGGATTTAGAAAAAGAAATTAAAGAAAAAGGCCGAAAAAAGTTAATTTAGAAAATTTGTAAGTGTTTTTGCAAAATTGAAGGAAAACTATTGAATTTACTTTTATTTTTGTTTCAGGTACAAGGAGCTGAAGGCGAGACGCTTGTAGGAAGGTGCGACACAAGTGGGTGAGAGGTAAACTGAACAAAAGTTGTTTTATGTTGTACTGAAAATACACGCCGCTTAGGTGGATTTTTTACGAGACGTATGTATGGAGAAAAACCAAAATTTCGTCGTATCGGCACAAAAGAGGTGTCAATCGACGCGGGGGAGGCCCACGAAGAGAAGTGTAGTAGATGCGGAAGAGGTCCGACGGATTTAGAAAAAGAAATTAAAGAAAAAGGCCGAAAAAAGTTAATTTAGAAAATTTGTAAGTGTTTTTGCAAAATTGAAGGAAAACTATTGAATTTACTTTTATTTTTGTTTCAGGTACAAGGAGCTGAAGGCGAGACGCTTGTAGGAAGGTGCGACACAAGTGGGTGAGAGGTAAACTGAACAAAAGTTGTTTTATGTTGTACTGAAAATACACCGCCGCTTAGGTGGATTTTTTACGAGACGTATGTATGGAGAAAAAACCAAAATTTCGTCGTATCGGCACAAAAAGAGGTGTCAATCGACGCGGGGGAGGCCCACGAAGAGAAGTGTAGTAGATGCGGAAGAGGTCCGACGGATTTAGAAAAAGAAATTAAAGAAAAAGGCCGAAAAAAGTTAATTTAGAAAATTTGTAAGTGTTTTTGCAAAATTGAAGGAAAACTATTGAATTTACTTTTATTTTTGTTTCAGGTACAAGGAGCTGAAGGCGAGACGCTTGTCGGGTGCGACACAAGTGGGTGAGAGGTAAACTGAACAAAAGTTGTTTTATGTTGTACTGAAAATACACGCCGCTTAGGTGGATTTTTTACGAGACGTATGTATGGAGAAAAACCAAAATTTCGTCGTATCGGCACAAAAGAGGTGTCAATCGACGCGGGGGAGGCCCACGAAGAGAAGTGTAGTAGATGCGGAAGAGGTCCGACGGATTTAGAAAAAGAAATTAAAGAAAAAGGCCGAAAAAAGTTAATTTAGAAAATTTGTAAGTGTTTTTGCAAAATTGAAGGAAAACTATTGAATTTACTTTTATTTTTGTTTCAGGTACAAGGAGCTGAAGGCGAGACGCTTGTAGGAAGGTGCGACACAAGTGGGTGAGAGGTAAACTGAACAAAAGTTGTTTTATGTTGTACTGAAAATACACGCCGCTTAGGTGGATTTTTTACGAGACGTATGTATGGAGAAAAACCAAAATTTCGTCGTATCGGCACAAAAGAGGTGTCAATCGACGCGGGGGAGGCCCACGAAGAGAAGTGTAGTAGATGCGGAAGAGGTCCGACGGATTTAGAAAAAGAAATTAAAGAAAAAGGCCGAAAAAAGTTAATTTAGAAAATTTGTAAGTGTTTTTGCAAAATTGAAGGAAAACTATTGAATTTACTTTTATTTTTGTTTCAGGTACAAGGAGCTGAAGGCGAGACGCTTGTAGGAAGGTGCGACACAAGTGGGTGAGAGGTAAACTGAACAAAAGTTGTTTTATGTTGTACTGAAAATACACGCCGCTTAGGTGGATTTTTTACGAGACGTATGTATGGAGAAAAACCAAAATTTCGTCGTATCGGCACAAAAGAGGTGTCAATCGACGCGGGGGAGGCCCACGAAGAGAAGTGTAGTAGATGCGGAAGAGGTCCGACGGATTTAGAAAAAGAAATTAAAGAAAAAGGCCGAAAAAAGTTAATTTAGAAAATTTGTAAGTGTTTTTGCAAAATTGAAGGAAAACTATTGAATTTACTTTTATTTTTGTTTCAGGTACAAGGAGCTGAAGGCGAGACGCTTGTAGGAAGGTGCGACACAAGTGGGTGAGAGGTAAACTGAACAAAAGTTGTTTTATGTTGTACTGAAAATACACGCCGCTTAGGTGGATTTTTTACGAGACGTATGTATGGAGAAAAACCAAAATTTCGTCGTATCGGCACAAAAGAGGTGTCAATCGACGCGGGGGAGGCCCACGAAGAGAAGTGTAGTAGATGCGGAAGAGGTCCGACGGATTTAGAAAAAGAAATTAAAGAAAAAGGCCGAAAAAAGTTAATTTAGAAAATTTGTAAGTGTTTTTGCAAAATTGAAGGAAAACTATTGAATTTACTTTTATTTTTGTTTCAGGTACAAGGAGCTGAAGGCGAGACGCTTGTAGGAAGGTGCGACACAAGTGGGTGAGAGGTAAACTGAACAAAAGTTGTTTTATGTTGTACTGAAAATACACGCCGCTTAGGTGGATTTTTTACGAGACGTATGTATGGAGAAAAACCAAAATTTCGTCGTATCGGCACAAAAGAGGTGTCAATCGACGCGGGGGAGGCCCACGAAGAGAAGTGTAGTAGATGCGGAAGAGGTCCGACGGATTTAGAAAAAGAAATTAAAGAAAAAGGCCGAAAAAAGTTAATTTAGAAAATTTGTAAGTGTTTTTGCAAAATTGAAGGAAAACTATTGAATTTACTTTTATTTTTGTTTCAGGTACAAGGAGCTGAAGGCGAGACGCTTGTAGGAAGGTGCGACACAAGTGGGTGAGAGGTAAACTGAACAAAAGTTGTTTTATGTTGTACTGAAAATACACGCCGCTTAGGTGGATTTTTTACGAGACGTATGTATGGAGAAAAACCAAAATTTCGTCGTATCGGCACAAAAGAGGTGTCAATCGACGCGGGGGAGGCCCACGAAGAGAAGTGTAGTAGATGCGGAAGAGGTCCGACGGATTTAGAAAAAGAAATTAAAGAAAAAGGCCGAAAAAAGTTAATTTAGAAAATTTGTAAGTGTTTTTGCAAAATTGAAGGAAAACTATTGAATTTACTTTTATTTTTGTTTCAGGTACAAGGAGCTGAAGGCGAGACGCTTGTAGGAAGGTGCGACACAAGTGGGTGAGAGGTAAACTGAACAAAAGTTGTTTTATGTTGTACTGAAAATACACGCCGCTTAGGTGGATTTTTTACGAGACGTATGTATGGAGAAAAACCAAAATTTCGTCGTATCGGCACAAAAGAGGTGTCAATCGACGCGGGGGAGGCCCACGAAGAGAAGTGTAGTAGATGCGGAAGAGGTCCGACGGATTTAGAAAAAGAAATTAAAGAAAAAGGCCGAAAAAAGTTAATTTAGAAAATTTGTAAGTGTTTTTGCAAAATTGAAGGAAAACTATTGAATTTACTTTTATTTTTGTTTCAGGTACAAGGAGCTGAAGGCGAGACGCTTGTAGGAAGGTGCGACACAAGTGGGTGAGAGGTAAACTGAACAAAAGTTGTTTTATGTTGTACTGAAAATACACGCCGCTTAGGTGGATTTTTTACGAGACGTATGTATGGAGAAAAACCAAAATTTCGTCGTATCGGCACAAAAGAGGTGTCAATCGACGCGGGGGAGGCCCACGAAGAGAAGTGTAGTAGATGCGGAAGAGGTCCGACGGATTTAGAAAAAGAAATTAAAGAAAAAGGCCGAAAAAAGTTAATTTAGAAAATTTGTAAGTGTTTTTGCAAAATTGAAGGAAAACTATTGAATTTACTTTTATTTTTGTTTCAGGTACAAGGAGCTGAAGGCGAGACGCTTGTAGGAAGGTGCGACACAAGTGGGTGAGAGGTAAACTGAACAAAAGTTGTTTTATGTTGTACTGAAAATACACGCCGCTTAGGTGGATTTTTTACGAGACGTATGTATGGAGAAAAACCAAAATTTCGTCGTATCGGCACAAAAGAGGTGTCAATCGACGCGGGGGAGGCCCACGAAGAGAAGTGTAGTAGATGCGGAAGAGGTCCGACGGATTTAGAAAAAGAAATTAAAGAAAAAGGCCGAAAAAAGTTAATTTAGAAAATTTGTAAGTGTTTTTGCAAAATTGAAGGAAAACTATTGAATTTACTTTTATTTTTGTTTCAGGTACAAGGAGCTGAAGGCGAGACGCTTGTAGGAAGGTGCGACACAAGTGGGTGAGAGGTAAACTGAACAAAAGTTGTTTTATGTTGTACTGAAAATACACGCCGCTTAGGTGGATTTTTTACGAGACGTATGTATGGAGAAAAACCAAAATTTCGTCGTATCGGCACAAAAGAGGTGTCAATCGACGCGGGGGAGGCCCACGAAGAGAAGTGTAGTAGATGCGGAAGAGGTCCGACGGATTTAGAAAAAGAAATTAAAGAAAAAGGCCGAAAAAAGTTAATTTAGAAAATTTGTAAGTGTTTTTGCAAAATTGAAGGAAAACTATTGAATTTACTTTTATTTTTGTTTCAGGTACAAGGAGCTGAAGGCGAGACGCTTGTAGGAAGGTGCGACACAAGTGGGTGAGAGGTAAACTGAACAAAAGTTGTTTTATGTTGTACTGAAAATACACGCCGCTTAGGTGGATTTTTTACGAGACGTATGTATGGAGAAAAACCAAAATTTCGTCGTATCGGCACAAAAGAGGTGTCAATCGACGCGGGGGAGGCCCACGAAGAGAAGTGTAGTAGATGCGGAAGAGGTCCGACGGATTTAGAAAAAGAAATTAAAGAAAAAGGCCGAAAAAAGTTAATTTAGAAAATTTGTAAGTGTTTTTGCAAAATTGAAGGAAAACTATTGAATTTACTTTTATTTTTGTTTCAGGTACAAGGAGCTGAAGGCGAGACGCTTGTAGGAAGGTGCGACACAAGTGGGTGAGAGGTAAACTGAACAAAAGTTGTTTTATGTTGTACTGAAAATACACGCCGCTTAGGTGGATTTTTTACGAGACGTATGTATGGAGAAAAACCAAAATTTCGTCGTATCGGCACAAAAGAGGTGTCAATCGACGCGGGGGAGGCCCACGAAGAGAAGTGTAGTAGATGCGGAAGAGGTCCGACGGATTTAGAAAAAGAAATTAAAGAAAAAGGCCGAAAAAAGTTAATTTAGAAAATTTGTAAGTGTTTTTGCAAAATTGAAGGAAAACTATTGAATTTACTTTTATTTTTGTTTCAGGTACAAGGAGCTGAAGGCGAGACGCTTGTAGGAAGGTGCGACACAAGTGGGTGAGAGGTAAACTGAACAAAAGTTGTTTTATGTTGTACTGAAAATACACGCCGCTTAGGTGGATTTTTTACGAGACGTATGTATGGAGAAAAACCAAAATTTCGTCGTATCGGCACAAAAGAGGTGTCAATCGACGCGGGGGAGGCCCACGAAGAGAAGTGTAGTAGATGCGGAAGAGGTCCGACGGATTTAGAAAAAGAAATTAAAGAAAAAGGCCGAAAAAAGTTAATTTAGAAAATTTGTAAGTGTTTTTGCAAAATTGAAGGAAAACTATTGAATTTACTTTTATTTTTGTTTCAGGTACAAGGAGCTGAAGGCGAGACGCTTGTAGGAAGGTGCGACACAAGTGGGTGAGAGGTAAACTGAACAAAAGTTGTTTTATGTTGTACTGAAAATACACGCCGCTTAGGTGGATTTTTTACGAGACGTATGTATGGAGAAAAACCAAAATTTCGTCGTATCGGCACAAAAGAGGTGTCAATCGACGCGGGGGAGGCCCACGAAGAGAAGTGTAGTAGATGCGGAAGAGGTCCGACGGATTTAGAAAAAGAAATTAAAGAAAAAGGCCGAAAAAAGTTAATTTAGAAAATTTGTAAGTGTTTTTGCAAAATTGAAGGAAAACTATTGAATTTACTTTTATTTTTGTTTCAGGTACAAGGAGCTGAAGGCGAGACGCTTGTAGGAAGGTGCGACACAAGTGGGTGAGAGGTAAACTGAACAAAAGTTGTTTTATGTTGTACTGAAAATACACGCCGCTTAGGTGGATTTTTTACGAGACGTATGTATGGAGAAAAACCAAAATTTCGTCGTATCGGCACAAAAGAGGTGTCAATCGACGCGGGGGAGGCCCACGAAGAGAAGTGTAGTAGATGCGGAAGAGGTCCGACGGATTTAGAAAAAGAAATTAAAGAAAAAGGCCGAAAAAAGTTAATTTAGAAAATTTGTAAGTGTTTTTGCAAAATTGAAGGAAAACTATTGAATTTACTTTTATTTTTGTTTCAGGTACAAGGAGCTGAAGGCGAGACGCTTGTAGGAAGGTGCGACACAAGTGGGTGAGAGGTAAACTGAACAAAAGTTGTTTTATGTTGTACTGAAAATACACGCCGCTTAGGTGGATTTTTTACGAGACGTATGTATGGAGAAAAACCAAAATTTCGTCGTATCGGCACAAAAGAGGTGTCAATCGACGCGGGGGAGGCCCACGAAGAGAAGTGTAGTAGATGCGGAAGAGGTCCGACGGATTTAGAAAAAGAAATTAAAGAAAAAGGCCGAAAAAAGTTAATTTAGAAAATTTGTAAGTGTTTTTGCAAAATTGAAGGAAAACTATTGAATTTACTTTTATTTTTGTTTCAGGTACAAGGAGCTGAAGGCGAGACGCTTGTAGGAAGGTGCGACACAAGTGGGTGAGAGGTAAACTGAACAAAAGTTGTTTTATGTTGTACTGAAAATACACGCCGCTTAGGTGGATTTTTTACGAGACGTATGTATGGAGAAAAACCAAAATTTCGTCGTATCGGCACAAAAGAGGTGTCAATCGACGCGGGGGAGGCCCACGAAGAGAAGTGTAGTAGATGCGGAAGAGGTCCGACGGATTTAGAAAAAGAAATTAAAGAAAAAGGCCGAAAAAAGTTAATTTAGAAAATTTGTAAGTGTTTTTGCAAAATTGAAGGAAAACTATTGAATTTACTTTTATTTTTGTTTCAGGTACAAGGAGCTGAAGGCGAGACGCTTGTAGGAAGGTGCGACACAAGTGGGTGAGAGGTAAACTGAACAAAAGTTGTTTTATGTTGTACTGAAAATACACGCCGCTTAGGTGGATTTTTTACGAGACGTATGTATGGAGAAAAACCAAAATTTCGTCGTATCGGCACAAAAGAGGTGTCAATCGACGCGGGGGAGGCCCACGAAGAGAAGTGTAGTAGATGCGGAAGAGGTCCGACGGATTTAGAAAAAGAAATTAAAGAAAAAGGCCGAAAAAAGTTAATTTAGAAAATTTGTAAGTGTTTTTGCAAAATTGAAGGAAAACTATTGAATTTACTTTTATTTTTGTTTCAGGTACAAGGAGCTGAAGGCGAGACGCTTGTAGGAAGGTGCGACACAAGTGGGTGAGAGGTAAACTGAACAAAAGTTGTTTTATGTTGTACTGAAAATACACGCCGCTTAGGTGGATTTTTTACGAGACGTATGTATGGAGAAAAACCAAAATTTCGTCGTATCGGCACAAAAGAGGTGTCAATCGACGCGGGGGAGGCCCACGAAGAGAAGTGTAGTAGATGCGGAAGAGGTCCGACGGATTTAGAAAAAGAAATTAAAGAAAAAGGCCGAAAAAAGTTAATTTAGAAAATTTGTAAGTGTTTTTGCAAAATTGAAGGAAAACTATTGAATTTACTTTTATTTTTGTTTCAGGTACAAGGAGCTGAAGGCGAGACGCTTGTAGGAAGGTGCGACACAAGTGGGTGAGAGGTAAACTGAACAAAAGTTGTTTTATGTTGTACTGAAAATACACGCCGCTTAGGTGGATTTTTTACGAGACGTATGTATGGAGAAAAACCAAAATTTCGTCGTATCGGCACAAAAGAGGTGTCAATCGACGCGGGGGAGGCCCACGAAGAGAAGTGTAGTAGATGCGGAAGAGGTCCGACGGATTTAGAAAAATAAATTAAAGAAAAAGGCCGAAAAAAGTTAATTTAGAAAATTTGTAAGTGTTTTTGCAAAATTGAAGGAAAACTATTGAATTTACTTTTATTTTTGTTTCAGGTACAAGGAGCTGAAGGCGAGACGCTTGTAGGAAGGTGCGACACAAGTGGGTGAGAGGTAAACTGAACAAAAGTTGTTTTATGTTGTACTGAAAATACACGCCGCTTAGGTGGATTTTTTACGAGACGTATGTATGGAGAAAAACCAAAATTTCGTCGTATCGGCACAAAAGAGGTGTCAATCGACGCGGGGGAGGCCCACGAAGAGAAGTGTAGTAGATGCGGAAGAGGTCCGACGGATTTAGAAAAAGAAATTAAAGAAAAAGGCCGAAAAAAGTTAATTTAGAAAATTTGTAAGTGTTTTTGCAAAATTGAAGGAAAACTATTGAATTTACTTTTATTTTTGTTTCAGGTACAAGGAGCTGAAGGCGAGACGCTTGTAGGAAGGTGCGACACAAGTGGGTGAGAGGTAAACTGAACAAAAGTTGTTTTATGTTGTACTGAAAATACACGCCGCTTAGGTGGATTTTTTACGAGACGTATGTATGGAGAAAAACCAAAATTTCGTCGTATCGGCACAAAAGAGGTGTCAATCGACGCGGGGGAGGCCCACGAAGAGAAGTGTAGTAGATGCGGAAGAGGTCCGACGGATTTAGAAAAAGAAATTAAAGAAAAAGGCCGAAAAAAGTTAATTTAGAAAATTTGTAAGTGTTTTTGCAAAATTGAAGGAAAACTATTGAATTTACTTTTATTTTTGTTTCAGGTACAAGGAGCTGAAGGCGAGACGCTTGTAGGAAGGTGCGACACAAGTGGGTGAGAGGTAAACTGAACAAAAGTTGTTTTATGTTGTACTGAAAATACACGCCGCTTAGGTGGATTTTTTACGAGACGTATGTATGGAGAAAAACCAAAATTTCGTCGTATCGGCACAAAAGAGGTGTCAATCGACGCGGGGGAGGCCCACGAAGAGAAGTGTAGTAGATGCGGAAGAGGTCCGACGGATTTAGAAAAAGAAATTAAAGAAAAAGGCCGAAAAAAGTTAATTTAGAAAATTTGTAAGTGTTTTTGCAAAATTGAAGGAAAACTATTGAATTTACTTTTATTTTTGTTTCAGGTACAAGGAGCTGAAGGCGAGACGCTTGTAGGAAGGTGCGACACAAGTGGGTGAGAGGTAAACTGAACAAAAGTTGTTTTATGTTGTACTGAAAATACACGCCGCTTAGGTGGATTTTTTACGAGACGTATGTATGGAGAAAAACCAAAATTTCGTCGTATCGGCACAAAAGAGGTGTCAATCGACGCGGGGGAGGCCCACGAAGAGAAGTGTAGTAGATGCGGAAGAGGTCCGACGGATTTAGAAAAAGAAATTAAAGAAAAAGGCCGAAAAAAGTTAATTTAGAAAATTTGTAAGTGTTTTTGCAAAATTGAAGGAAAACTATTGAATTTACTTTTATTTTTGTTTCAGGTACAAGGAGCTGAAGGCGAGACGCTTGTAGGAAGGTGCGACACAAGTGGGTGAGAGGTAAACTGAACAAAAGTTGTTTTATGTTGTACTGAAAATACACGCCGCTTAGGTGGATTTTTTACGAGACGTATGTATGGAGAAAAACCAAAATTTCGTCGTATCGGCACAAAAGAGGTGTCAATCGACGCGGGGGAGGCCCACGAAGAGAAGTGTAGTAGATGCGGAAGAGGTCCGACGGATTTAGAAAAAGAAATTAAAGAAAAAGGCCGAAAAAAGTTAATTTAGAAAATTTGTAAGTGTTTTTGCAAAATTGAAGGAAAACTATTGAATTTACTTTTATTTTTGTTTCAGGTACAAGGAGCTGAAGGCGAGACGCTTGTAGGAAGGTGCGACACAAGTGGGTGAGAGGTAAACTGAACAAAAGTTGTTTTATGTTGTACTGAAAATACACGCCGCTTAGGTGGATTTTTTACGAGACGTATGTATGGAGAAAAACCAAAATTTCGTCGTATCGGCACAAAAGAGGTGTCAATCGACGCGGGGGAGGCCCACGAAGAGAAGTGTAGTAGATGCGGAAGAGGTCCGACGGATTTAGAAAAAGAAATTAAAGAAAAAGGCCGAAAAAAGTTAATTTAGAAAATTTGTAAGTGTTTTTGCAAAATTGAAGGAAAACTATTGAATTTACTTTTATTTTTGTTTCAGGTACAAGGAGCTGAAGGCGAGACGCTTGTAGGAAGGTGCGACACAAGTGGGTGAGAGGTAAACTGAACAAAAGTTGTTTTATGTTGTACTGAAAATACACGCCGCTTAGGTGGATTTTTTACGAGACGTATGTATGGAGAAAAACCAAAATTTCGTCGTATCGGCACAAAAGAGGTGTCAATCGACGCGGGGGAGGCCCACGAAGAGAAGTGTAGTAGATGCGGAAGAGGTCCGACGGATTTAGAAAAAGAAATTAAAGAAAAAGGCCGAAAAAAGTTAATTTAGAAAATTTGTAAGTGTTTTTGCAAAATTGAAGGAAAACTATTGAATTTACTTTTATTTTTGTTTCAGGTACAAGGAGCTGAAGGCGAGACGCTTGTAGGAAGGTGCGACACAAGTGGGTGAGAGGTAAACTGAACAAAAGTTGTTTTATGTTGTACTGAAAATACACGCCGCTTAGGTGGATTTTTTACGAGACGTATGTATGGAGAAAAACCAAAATTTCGTCGTATCGGCACAAAAGAGGTGTCAATCGACGCGGGGGAGGCCCACGAAGAGAAGTGTAGTAGATGCGGAAGAGGTCCGACGGATTTAGAAAAAGAAATTAAAGAAAAAGGCCGAAAAAAGTTAATTTAGAAAATTTGTAAGTGTTTTTGCAAAATTGAAGGAAAACTATTGAATTTACTTTTATTTTTGTTTCAGGTACAAGGAGCTGAAGGCGAGACGCTTGTAGGAAGGTGCGACACAAGTGGGTGAGAGGTAAACTGAACAAAAGTTGTTTTATGTTGTACTGAAAATACACGCCGCTTAGGTGGATTTTTTACGAGACGTATGTATGGAGAAAAACCAAAATTTCGTCGTATCGGCACAAAAGAGGTGTCAATCGACGCGGGGGAGGCCCACGAAGAGAAGTGTAGTAGATGCGGAAGAGGTCCGACGGATTTAGAAAAAGAAATTAAAGAAAAAGGCCGAAAAAAGTTAATTTAGAAAATTTGTAAGTGTTTTTGCAAAATTGAAGGAAAACTATTGAATTTACTTTTATTTTTGTTTCAGGTACAAGGAGCTGAAGGCGAGACGCTTGTAGGAAGGTGCGACACAAGTGGGTGAGAGGTAAACTGAACAAAAGTTGTTTTATGTTGTACTGAAAATACACGCCGCTTAGGTGGATTTTTTACGAGACGTATGTATGGAGAAAAACCAAAATTTCGTCGTATCGGCACAAAAGAGGTGTCAATCGACGCGGGGGAGGCCCACGAAGAGAAGTGTAGTAGATGCGGAAGAGGTCCGACGGATTTAGAAAAAGAAATTAAAGAAAAAGGCCGAAAAAAGTTAATTTAGAAAATTTGTAAGTGTTTTTGCAAAATTGAAGGAAAACTATTGAATTTACTTTTATTTTTGTTTCAGGTACAAGGAGCTGAAGGCGAGACGCTTGTAGGAAGGTGCGACACAAGTGGGTGAGAGGTAAACTGAACAAAAGTTGTTTTATGTTGTACTGAAAATACACGCCGCTTAGGTGGATTTTTTACGAGACGTATGTATGGAGAAAAACCAAAATTTCGTCGTATCGGCACAAAAGAGGTGTCAATCGACGCGGGGGAGGCCCACGAAGAGAAGTGTAGTAGATGCGGAAGAGGTCCGACGGATTTAGAAAAAGAAATTAAAGAAAAAGGCCGAAAAAAGTTAATTTAGAAAATTTGTAAGTGTTTTTGCAAAATTGAAGGAAAACTATTGAATTTACTTTTATTTTTGTTTCAGGTACAAGGAGCTGAAGGCGAGACGCTTGTAGGAAGGTGCGACACAAGTGGGTGAGAGGTAAACTGAACAAAAGTTGTTTTATGTTGTACTGAAAATACACGCCGCTTAGGTGGATTTTTTACGAGACGTATGTATGGAGAAAAACCAAAATTTCGTCGTATCGGCACAAAAGAGGTGTCAATCGACGCGGGGGAGGCCCACGAAGAGAAGTGTAGTAGATGCGGAAGAGGTCCGACGGATTTAGAAAAAGAAATTAAAGAAAAAGGCCGAAAAAAGTTAATTTAGAAAATTTGTAAGTGTTTTTGCAAAATTGAAGGAAAACTATTGAATTTACTTTTATTTTTGTTTCAGGTACAAGGAGCTGAAGGCGAGACGCTTGTAGGAAGGTGCGACACAAGTGGGTGAGAGGTAAACTGAACAAAAGTTGTTTTATGTTGTACTGAAAATACACGCCGCTTAGGTGGATTTTTTACGAGACGTATGTATGGAGAAAAACCAAAATTTCGTCGTATCGGCACAAAAGAGGTGTCAATCGACGCGGGGGAGGCCCACGAAGAGAAGTGTAGTAGATGCGGAAGAGGTCCGACGGATTTAGAAAAAGAAATTAAAGAAAAAGGCCGAAAAAAGTTAATTTAGAAAATTTGTAAGTGTTTTTGCAAAATTGAAGGAAAACTATTGAATTTACTTTTATTTTTGTTTCAGGTACAAGGAGCTGAAGGCGAGACGCTTGTAGGAAGGTGCGACACAAGTGGGTGAGAGGTAAACTGAACAAAAGTTGTTTTATGTTGTACTGAAAATACACGCCGCTTAGGTGGATTTTTTACGAGACGTATGTATGGAGAAAAACCAAAATTTCGTCGTATCGGCACAAAAGAGGTGTCAATCGACGCGGGGGAGGCCCACGAAGAGAAGTGTAGTAGATGCGGAAGAGGTCCGACGGATTTAGAAAAAGAAATTAAAGAAAAAGGCCGAAAAAAGTTAATTTAGAAAATTTGTAAGTGTTTTTGCAAAATTGAAGGAAAACTATTGAATTTACTTTTATTTTTGTTTCAGGTACAAGGAGCTGAAGGCGAGACGCTTGTAGGAAGGTGCGACACAAGTGGGTGAGAGGTAAACTGAACAAAAGTTGTTTTATGTTGTACTGAAAATACACGCCGCTTAGGTGGATTTTTTACGAGACGTATGTATGGAGAAAAACCAAAATTTCGTCGTATCGGCACAAAAGAGGTGTCAATCGACGCGGGGGAGGCCCACGAAGAGAAGTGTAGTAGATGCGGAAGAGGTCCGACGGATTTAGAAAAAGAAATTAAAGAAAAAGGCCGAAAAAAGTTAATTTAGAAAATTTGTAAGTGTTTTTGCAAAATTGAAGGAAAACTATTGAATTTACTTTTATTTTTGTTTCAGGTACAAGGAGCTGAAGGCGAGACGCTTGTAGGAAGGTGCGACACAAGTGGGTGAGAGGTAAACTGAACAAAAGTTGTTTTATGTTGTACTGAAAATACACGCCGCTTAGGTGGATTTTTTACGAGACGTATGTATGGAGAAAAACCAAAATTTCGTCGTATCGGCACAAAAGAGGTGTCAATCGACGCGGGGGAGGCCCACGAAGAGAAGTGTAGTAGATGCGGAAGAGGTCCGACGGATTTAGAAAAAGAAATTAAAGAAAAAGGCCGAAAAAAGTTAATTTAGAAAATTTGTAAGTGTTTTTGCAAAATTGAAGGAAAACTATTGAATTTACTTTTATTTTTGTTTCAGGTACAAGGAGCTGAAGGCGAGACGCTTGTAGGAAGGTGCGACACAAGTGGGTGAGAGGTAAACTGAACAAAAGTTGTTTTATGTTGTACTGAAAATACACGCCGCTTAGGTGGATTTTTTACGAGACGTATGTATGGAGAAAAACCAAAATTTCGTCGTATCGGCACAAAAGAGGTGTCAATCGACGCGGGGGAGGCCCACGAAGAGAAGTGTAGTAGATGCGGAAGAGGTCCGACGGATTTAGAAAAAGAAATTAAAGAAAAAGGCCGAAAAAAGTTAATTTAGAAAATTTGTAAGTGTTTTTGCAAAATTGAAGGAAAACTATTGAATTTACTTTTATTTTTGTTTCAGGTACAAGGAGCTGAAGGCGAGACGCTTGTAGGAAGGTGCGACACAAGTGGGTGAGAGGTAAACTGAACAAAAGTTGTTTTATGTTGTACTGAAAATACACGCCGCTTAGGTGGATTTTTTACGAGACGTATGTATGGAGAAAAACCAAAATTTCGTCGTATCGGCACAAAAGAGGTGTCAATCGACGCGGGGGAGGCCCACGAAGAGAAGTGTAGTAGATGCGGAAGAGGTCCGACGGATTTAGAAAAAGAAATTAAAGAAAAAGGCCGAAAAAAGTTAATTTAGAAAATTTGTAAGTGTTTTTGCAAAATTGAAGGAAAACTATTGAATTTACTTTTATTTTTGTTTCAGGTACAAGGAGCTGAAGGCGAGACGCTTGTAGGAAGGTGCGACACAAGTGGGTGAGAGGTAAACTGAACAAAAGTTGTTTTATGTTGTACTGAAAATACACGCCGCTTAGGTGGATTTTTTACGAGACGTATGTATGGAGAAAAACCAAAATTTCGTCGTATCGGCACAAAAG